>JBAMJV010002874.1:0-160000 GCA_037951105.1 Echinarachnius parma | reverse complement strand
ACAAAGTTTATTGAACCCTCATTTATAGCACACCGTCACAGAAATAAAATATTCTGAAATAATATATCTTTCAGTCAATTCGGTCCATATGCGCTGAACGCAAATTAAATTGGAATAACATGTCCCCCTGCATTTGAAAGTGGAGGAGATTGTCCCCCTCCCTTTGAAAGTGGAGGAGATTGTCCCCCTCCCTTTGTCATTTTGTATGTTTGGTTCCATACTTATATACTTCATAATTATTACGTGAAATTTCTGTCTCAGGTGTGCACCAAATTGAACAATTTCACGCCCAAAAATACTAAAGCTCCCTACTGTTGGAGGGACCCCCCCCCCCCCACCCCTCCCGCACCCTCCCCCGATCGGTCGCTTCGATTCCTCGCAATGTATCCCCTCCACTTTTGAGAAGTTGTTGACGCCCTTGCTTAGTTTCATGGGAGCTCAATGCCCTATATCGATGGCTCCATGAGTCATGACTATAGTATACAGGATCACGTGGATCCATCTCATGCAAGGCTCAATCTTTTCCTCGCTATGCCCTTTAAAGATACGTTACGAGTAGGTTCACTATTTTATACAATTTTAACACCCATGATAGGATTTGCAAATGTCTGAAATCTAAAAGCTTCCGGGGGCTCTGCCCCTGGACCCCCATTATTGTCCCCAAATGTGGGTGCCCCCCAAAGTCAGGTCTTCGAGCCATCAAGACACTTTCAATGAACGCATTATAAAACTTCCGGGCATGCCAATTTTGGGCTTTTAGCTCTCTCAGTGGTCACTCTGGACACATTTTCAAATGTCCCCCCCCCCCCCCCCAATGGCAAAAACGGATCAACCCCTCTGGGGGGGGGGGGGGGGGGTGCAAGGGGGATTATGGGGATTATCACCTTCCACCCAGATTCGACCCATACATTACTGTAAACAAACTATCGCTATCCATTCAAATGAGACATTATGATTGGTTAAAAGTTTCTCTGACGTGTTGTAGAGACAATCGGATTCCGCGCATGCGTGATAACGGTGACTTTGCAATGAACAGCTGATCGCAGAATCCACCTGTTCGCCGAAAATTATCGCGGCAGGTTTCGTCGTTCGAATATCGTAGGTCTAGAAATGGCGATGCAACGATAACTTGACTGTTTGGATAAACTTGAGGTCTTTCCCGACGGTGTACTCATGGTAGTTACGGCATCAAAATGATCAATTGGATATGATAATCATGTAATTTGCTATTCTGCATAAATATATCGCTGGGCTGTTGCCACCAAAACCATGACACCAAAACTGGAATTGAATTGTTTTAATTCCAGAAAATGGTGTTAAGTAACACCAGTTGGAATCGTCCTATATAGATCCCGATAAAGTGTTAAATTTAACACCATTGGTGTTGGATTTAAGACCCCAGTTTTTGCACCAAGATAACACCAAAACTGGAATTGAATTGTTTTAATTCCAGAAAATGGTGTTATGTAACACCAGTCTGTGGGAATCGTCCTTTATAGATCCCGAGAAAGTGTTACATTTAACACCATTGGTGTTGGTTTTAACACCCCAATGTTTGCAGTGTATGTGCTGTGAATGACCCGATGCCGATGTGTATTACATACTGTACATTTATTTTACTCCTGCAACGTTATCATATTCATGCAAGCATACATCATGTATCACTAATATTCATAGTTTTGCTTGTAATCTATTGTCGTCAGAATGGTTACATTTATACTTATAATTAATAACCTACTAATACTGCAAATCTTTTTGTACAAGCTAGGATTGTCATCAGATCGAGCCGGAGATCGAGACTGCATAATTCGACAATTACATCTCTCCAGGCATAATCACAAATAATTATTACCTCTCCTTGTATCAGGTAAAGATAGTCCACGATGCCGAACACCCACTGGTAGTCTGTTGATCGGCAAGACACAATTTTAGTGGAACTATTGTTGAGCAATGACCTTAACCTACTTCAGGGTCATGTTGCAAAAAAGGATACAATCGTTTGAAAGTTACAATTGTAAGTCAGAAAAATATGTGCATTTCAACCAACTAGATGTGTGCATTAAGTTACGTTACCTGACTTACAATTGTAACTTACAATTCTTTGCATCTCTTTCTGCAACAGGGCCCTTGAAATAAATGTAGTAATTGATATAAGCGAAAGGTGAACTAATACATACAGCTTTGGTTTCTTCCAATATTTAAATAATGCAAAGAATAATCATAAATGATTGAGAAGGAAGAATAATAGGCGTAGCTTAATAAGCATTGTTCCTCCCAATATATAAATAATATATATATATGTTCTAACTAATACTTGAATCACTCTATTGTGATCCAGCTGAAGTAAAGGCGGCTTGCATTGTTCGTAACTCCTTCCCCATGAATACTTGAGTACAAAGGGCCGAGAGATTGGCTTGCCAATGACCTGAACTGGATCTGTCTTTAATCACACGGTCCCCGTGGCCTAGTGGTTAAGGCATCGGCGTTCCAAGCCGGAGACCCAGGTTCGAGTCCTGGCGGAGACAAATTTTTCGACCAGTGCCTTTTTTCATTTGGCGGATTAAAAGGAGGAACATTGCTTATTAAGCTACGCCTACTATTATTCTTCCTTCTCAATCATTTATGATTATTCCTTGCAATTATTTATATATTGGAAGAAACCGAAGCTGTATGTATTAGTTCACTTCTCGCTTATATATATATGTTCTAACTAATACTTGAATCACTCTATTGTGATCCAGCTGAAGTAAAGGCGGCTTGCATTGTTCGTAACTCCTTCCCCATGAATACTTGAGTACAAAGGGCCGAGAGATTGGCTTGCCAATGACCTGAACTGGATCTGTCCTTAATCACACGGTCCCCGTGGCCTAGTGGTTAAGGCATCGGCGTTCCAAGCCGGAGACCCAGGTTCGAGTCCTGGCGGAGACCAATTTTTCGACCAGTGCCTTTTTTCATTTGGCGGATTAAAAGGAGGAACATTGCTTATTAAGCTACGCCTATTATTATTCTTCCTTCTCAATCATTTATGATTATTCCTTGCAATTTTATATATATATATATATATATATATATATATTTAAATATAGTTTCTTGTATGTAATCTGATCAATAAATTGTCTATCTTTGCTTTTTATTCATGTTAATTAACAGACTCGAACCCTTGTATAACCAACCAGTGCCAGAATGGAGCTACGTGCCAGCCCAGCGGGGTCAGTTATGTGTGTCTATGCCCTGACCAGTACTCCGGCCAGAGTTATACACAAGGTAAGTATAAATGGGGACCCGGAAGGATGATAACGTGGAAAGGGTGACTTGCCATTTGTTGTATAACAAACATCTCGTTTTTAGGACGCATTGCTTGTTGTTGTAAATAAGATTTAAAGTAATATTGCGTGAACTCAAGAGCTCTGTTATTCATTGTTTAATGTGAATTATTAGCGCCGATAGTCATCATGTTCAAAGTACATGATTTTTTTTTGTAAACCAGCATAATATATTACAGGCAGTGGCGAATTTACAGGGGGCTTACGGGACGTCACCCCACCCCGATTGTATGACAAAAAACAACGCAAACATTAGGTGGAACGTCCTTAAAGGGACTTAGTAACATTGTCCAAACCATCAAAATCCATTTTGATTCTAGCAGTTCTCTCATACCTTGTTGTATTCTTATTAACAATAACAGCATGGGACAGGTTTTGGTTTGTCAAATTTCCCTTTCGTTAGAAAGATATTCACGATTGATATATTTAGATGTTAAATTATCCACTGGACCATCAAAACCGTAGATAAAGTGAGTGCAATGAGTTAGTGAACATCATTTTGCATTTTTGCTCATTACTCGGCCTTATAACGTCCATTTAACTTGACATGTTCACACAACACCCAGTGAACATATCAGAGTACAACAATTTACATTGTATCAACCACTCATCACTTTTTGCACATGTCAACAAAGTTTCCCTTTAAAAAAGTGAAACAAAAATTATATAAATTTTGCTAAGAAACCGCCTACTAATTGGTGTATCTGCAAAATTATAAATTGATCCGGACGGATAGATATCGCCAACGCGGAATCGCTCATACATGACCACGTGGTAATACACGAGGTGTTCGCTATACGGGCTTGTCCCTAGCTTGTCGATATCTCCCCCAGCGCTAGCGGCGCGGACAGGTCTGAACGGGCGGTGGATTTATGAATTTCACAGGCGTATATTGGATTTCGTCCGATATTTCTGTATAACAATGCTTAGGTTCTGATTTTACCACACAAGCCCTATTTCAATACATATTTAACAATATTGTTCAATATAGATGTATTCGGCTACTTTCCCGAAACTGGACTTGGGCTTTAAGTAAAAATATATTAATGTCCTCTGTATTCAAGATATCCGTCTGGCCGGAGGCACAAGCGCCTACGAGGGTCGCGTTGAGGTACTCGTCGCTGGTCGATGGGGGACTGTTTGCGACGACGGATGGGACATCGACGACGCTCACGTTGCTTGTCGGCAGGTGGGTTACTACCAAGGTGCGGCTGTGGTCGTCAACCGGGCGGGCTTCGGGCAAGGTAGCGGTCCAGTGTGGTTGGATGGCATCACTTGCAATGGGACGGAAGGACGTCTCCAGGATTGCCTATCCGGGGATGGCGGTACCCACGGCACGAGTAACTGCAGCCATTGTGAGGATGCAGGGGTCGTGTGTCAAGGTACGGTATGCGTTTTTTAAATAACAAGGCTTGTTTTAATTTTTGAATGACATCTCAGGTGGGTTACATTGTATCATATTTAGGAAATATTAGTTATCAAACATGCCAAATGATACTGGATCGTTAATTATAATTACTTTGTTCATGAAACGTATATATCATTCATAATACTTGTTAATGTTTTCACTTTGGTTTATTTCACATCGCCGCTGTTTGTGACTAAAGTCGAACAAAGCGCTCAAAGAGTTAAACAAAATTAATATCTTACAATTCGTTATAGATTATTATAAATTACTGTCTGTTATCTCATTACGCTTTCGATTCAACAGAACAACTGAGCACAATTTTGTTAACACAATCTCAAAATTGTAATGAACTGTATAAAGTCAATGTTATGAAATATACATGTACATTAAATCACTCGTTCATACATCCGCAGAGGAGATACGCTTAGTCGGAGGATCGAAGCCAAGTGAGGGACGGGTAGAGGTGTACTCAAACGGATCCTGGGGTGCGGTGTGCGGGGCTGGGTGGGACGACCTGGACGCTGCGGTCGTATGTCGGCAGCTCGGCTACGACCATGTGCTGTCCAGCGGTCAACAAACGACAGGGATGTCTGGAGATCGAGGACATGGTATAGTATCGATTGCGAGCCAGGTGGCATGCACTGGCGGTGAGGATCGGCTGCTTGACTGCACCATGGTCATCGAGCATGACGGCGTGGACAGATGCGGCCAGGTGAACGACGCCGTAGTCGAATGTCAAGGTAAGCAGTTGTGTTATTCCGCAACCGCTATGCTTTATTGGCCCCGTTGCAGAAATACTTGCAATCGAGTGTAAATGTTCAAGAAAGAAAATACGTACGTTGGAACTAATCAGATCTACATCGATTACATAAGAACAATGACGATAGATATTTGACTTATACTCGTCCTGTTCTGGTTGTGTTCTCATCATTTATAGAAATTCGTTTGGTAGACGGAAATAATCCAAACGAAGGTCGGGTCGAGGTATTCACCGGCGGCCAGTGGACCGCAGTCTGCACTGACCAGTGGGACCTAACGGATGCCAACGTCGCATGCATGCAGCTGGGGTATACCGAAGGTGTGGTCAACACGACGTGGCAATGGAGCCAGACCATTGCCAACAACATCAACAACAGTAACTGCACCTGTAGTAACAGCTATGTCCGGGGCTTGTCCGGGAGTGGTGTATGGTTCAGTGGAGTAGCATGCGCCGGGACGGAGCGCCGGCTGTTGGACTGCCCCGTTGATCTTGCAAGCGCTCGAGACTGTGGTAGAGGGAACATCGCTGGTGTAGTTTGCCAAGGTAGAAACGTGTTTTTAGACTTGCTTTCACAGACTGTGTGCATTACTTGTGTAATACGGTATGGGCTTGGTAGTGATTCGTATAATTTTAGTTCAGTATAATAATTAATTGAAGGGATTTGTTTCATGACGGACGTGTGGTTGCCCCGTTGATCAAGTGTGGTAAAGACTGCAGTAGCGCCACCACTGATTGAGTACTTTGCTAAGGCTTAAACTCATTAAGCAGGATAATGAGCAGTGTAATATTTGTTTTTACCGAAATAAGCATCACTCCAATACCGCGGTGATGCATTCGATCATGTGTACACAGTCATAATGTACTTATATTAGGTAATTTCGTCACAATTACTATTTCCAGATATCCGTCTAGTGGGTGGCTCGACCCCTAACGAAGGCCGAGTCGAACTGTTCGCCCGAGGTCAATGGGGCACGGTGTGCAGCGACGGTTGGGACATAAACGACGCGCACGTTGTATGTCGTCAGCTAGGCTACGCGCTGGGCGCGTCGGCCGTCACATTACAGGCATCGGCATCAACATCGGGCGGGTCGGGAATAGGCCGGGGCAACAGCGGTAGCACTCCTAGCTTCGGTCGCGGCTCCGGTGAGATTTGGCTGGACGATGTCGCATGTTATGGGACAGAACAGCTTCTACTTGACTGCCCTGCAAGCCCGCTTGGCAGCCACAACTGCCCGTCTAGTCACTCGAGGGATGCCGGTGTGATTTGCCAAGGTTAGTGGCATTAATACTATGGCGTATGGCACAATCTTCAAGTTCATTGCCGCTTAAGCTGGCTTGCAAGCCTTAAGCAAAAAGCTAAAAATAAATGTTGGATAACTAATATGTAGACATTTCTTACAATTTGTGTGTCTTCTAACCGCAACCAAGAGACAACATCAAATCGACTAAAGGCGAAGCATCCTGACGACTTATTGCAGACATGCTTCTCTCAATATAGTTGTATCATGTGTCATTATTTATTATTGATGTTCTCAGCTCCATTGTGTTTATTCTTTGGTTTATTTCACAGTTCCTACTGATGCCTGTTCTTCATCACCCTGTGAGCACGCCGCCAAGTGTTCAGTGCTGAGCAACGGGTACATGTGCGCATGCGCAGCTGGATATGAAGGCACGAACTGTGAAACAGGTAAATATGACAATTTGATTCAATACGTTCAAATTAAACAACGTCAAATGTATATTACATGGAGTTACACATTATGATCGTGTTACATTTATCATGCTTACGTTTAGTGAGTACAGTGATATCTAACAGTTTTAATTGATAAATGTGATATTATATGTTATGACAATGCTATGATAAAACAGCATGGTTGTTTGTTTGTCTTCGGAATCACATGAGCTTATATATACAGTGGAGCAGTTGATTTGCCAATTGGAAGAATAAACACAGATTATTTCGCCGGCGCCCATCAACTGAACGAAATGTGAGACGCAACTATTAAAGCATTATTCATCTTGTGTGGTGCTTGTATTGATATACTCTCTGTCTCCATTTATATCACTCAGATATCGATGAGTGCTCCTCGTCCCCCTGTCTGAATGGAGCAACCTGTGCAGATGGCGTTGCGTCTTACTCGTGTACGTGTGCGCGGGCCTTCGAGTGGTCACACTGCGATAAAGCAATTGGTAAGTGACCGTATTATCGTTGTAAGTGCGCCAAATTAATTTCAATATACCTAGTTGGTGAGGGGGCAGTGTAGACTAGCACATAGACGTCGATTTATTCTCTCCATTGGAGGGGGGGGGGGGGGGGGGGGTGATATGTCATTTCTACCGTCTTCCAAGGGGAGGCCATACTATTTTATTCCCTTACATTCCGATTGTAGAGACTCGGTTTGTTGGGCAATGCAAGCATACCATATTGAATTTATTGACCACCGCAACAAAATACTTTCACGCACTGTATTCAGGTTTGTTCTTCCCGTTTGGCCAAGGCATTGATGACGGGGTCTTACCAGCGGAAGATGACGGCTTCTCGCCCAGGATCCAGCTTTCAACCCTCTTCAGATTCTTTAACCACGACCACGATGGAATCTACGTAAGATTAGATTGTTACATAATACAATTATATTATTGTAAAGCGCTTCGATACTCTGGTGAATAACACCATTTTAAATTGAGGTAATATTATAATCAGTATGTAGTGAATATATCTTGTATACCGTAAAAGTTCGCCTATAGGCGGTACTGGTTCAATAGCGCCATCAAACATCCAAAATGATCCAGTATAATGCATATGTATCTAGCTTTTTGCAACGAGCTTCGAGCCGGTCAAAATGAATATTCATGATAGCATTATCACGTAAATTTAGAAAAGATGAACGTTACTAAAGGGGGTTTTACACCGGGCCCTGCGTAGAGTTGCGTAGAGTTGCGTAGTGTTGCGTACCGACTACGCCGAGTGTACGCTGCCCTACGCAACTCTACGCAACTCTACGCTGAGGTACGCAAAGGGGTACGCGAGATGGACGCAACAAATTAAACATGTTTAATTTTTTTCGCGTACTATCTGCGTAGACACTGAACGCAGAAAGTACGCAAGTCTACGCAACACTACGCTACTGTACGCCATGCCAACGCAAGTCTACGCAACACTACGCTACTGTACGCCATGCCTACGCAAGAGTACGCTGCCCTCACTACGCCAGTCCGACGAAACATCTACTCGCGGCCCCTACGAGCGTTAATTGCCGAAGAATGTTTTTTGTTCTCGAATACGCGGGGAATACGCAGCCTATTTCGGCGTACTCGGTACGCCACACTACGCAACTCTACGCAAATCCGGTGTAAAAGGGGCTTAAGGGTTGAAATCCAATCAAGCAAGCAGAAGTAGCTCTTGGGTCGGTGGTTGGTGCACATCAAGCTAAGGTAAAATTGCATTACGGTGTGTAGAGCCGTAGGTTCAAGACGCACTGGATAAGTGATTTTTTGTTAGATTTTTTTTTTTATTTCATAGGAAATTATGTTTTAACAGATGCCAGCGTTTTGTGCATAGGAATGGGAATTTAAATTATAATTTTTGGGTTAAATGCACAATATTATTACATTCAGGTGAAGTCCTGACATTCTGCTAGTATTTAGCTTTATTTATTAGTGGATGCATGAATGGGGAGGGGGTAGGGGAATTTTAAAATTGATTCATCACCTTGTTCCAGCCAACTCTTCATCAAGCACACACTATATTTACTCTGTTCCGTCCAAGAATTAATAACAACTTATTAATAACTTAGCCCCGGCCCGCCCCACCCCCAGCACACGCACCTATTAGTATGCATACAGCACACGCACGCTATGACTACGATTATGTTCATTATGCATGTCAGATTCGAACTTGCGATGTCGTGTCATGCATTCTTTGATTTTATGCTGCTATTGCTGCACGCTGTAACTTGGAACCTGTGGCCGAGAGTACGATCATGACCCAGGACCAGCCCTAGTTCCATTGATCTCTAGATATGCTTTACGGTTGAATGAGTAAGGGCGGTATGTGTGCTCTGCTACGTTCTGTTGATTTGAATGTAATTCTAGCATATTGACATCGATGAGTTCGAGCTAAATACAATGGTAAATCTCGCTGGTTTGTAATCGGGCCCCTGCAAATATATATGTTGTAGCTATTCATTTGAAATAGTGTGAATAGTCTTGTTGGTGGTGCATCATGAATTCCTTTTCAGAACAGATAATGCGGAGAGCACAATGAGGATAACGATTGATTGGACATAATAATTAAGTTCGAACAATAAATGTTCCTCCTAGCACCTCAAATAATGAAATAGAGTGTACACCTCCCGTACACCTGTTCTGAATAATTATACATAATCATAAATGAAACATGTCCAAGATGTGTGAAAGGGCTGAAAGAATATTATGCTTTAAATTCCGTTTCATCCCCGACCATAATGAAGGTGGTTCAACGGTACATTGTATTGGTCTGTTTTTAGATATCAAAGTACGCGGATCAAATGAAGTCCTGCGACAAGTGCGGCATCACAGTTGCCCACGATGGCTCAGAGGACCACCTGATCAACATTCATGGAATCCCCAATTACACTGTTACATGATTTGATTGTGATGATGTTGCACCGTGTTTGAAATGAATGAAAAGCAAGTTACAAAAAAGATGAATTAAAACATTTAAAACAAAAGAAATAAAGGAATATGAAAGACAAAAAATAAATGAAATGAAAGAAAGACATGTAAATACGTTACACAATTCATGATGAAGCTATTGTTGCTTCATTATGAATTTTTACTGTAACAGTGAAAAAAATAGAACCATCCATTAATAGATAAAAGAAAAACCTGGGAATACACAGACAATAGCTCGCTGAACAAAAGCTACCAATAAAATGAGCGTGGTTCACCGGTATGAAATGCCTACAGTATATATAATGATTTGCCCCAACCACCGACCCAAGAGCTACTTCTGCTTGCTTCGTGGATTTTAACCCTAAGTAACGTTTACCTTTTCTCAACTTTACATGATTATGCTATCATGAATATTCATTAAGACCTGCTCGAAGATCGTTGACAAAGGGCTAGATACATATTCATTATACTAGATCATTGTGGACGCGGCTGGGGCTGTTGATAATACTGTGAGATAGTACCGCCTATAGGCGAACTTTTACGGTATATATGTCTTTGATACTTTATTAAATCTTCAAAAAATTGTTTAACATTGAAGACACGTGTTTTGATTTGTAGGACGATATATCATGGATAAAAGCGAGTAATTACCTGTTCTTGACAACCACGAGTAATGATATTTATTATTGTATCCCGTTTAAAAATAAAATTGCAATCACCTACATTATGAAGCCATTTGGCGCAGTGTTATCCTAATACAAAATATGTAATTCGTAATTCGTAATTCGAATTTGGAAAAAATGACGCTATTCTTCTACTTAAACAATTTGGTAACATATTCTGGTAACGTTTTTACAGGTGAACAACAATGGCGTAATGTCCTTTCTGACATCCATTTCGCTCTTCACTCCGGAGTCGTTCCCACTCAAAGACGACCGCCCTCTAATCGCACCGTTCTGGGCCGACGTCAACACTCAGCACGTAGGCATGGTGTCGTATCGCCAGGTCGTCCGCGACGTCAATGATCAACGACGGGAAGATCTATTCGAAACGGTCGATGACATCGTCGTGAGCTCCTTCCTAGGCCGGGATAGTTTCCGGGCATCGTGGGTATTTGTCGCCACGTGGGATAGGGTCGGGTTCTTTGGTTCGAGAAATAATTCCATTGTAAGTGTTCTTGTTTTTTTGTTTTTTTTCTCACATGGAACAGTAATTTAACTGTTGTTACTTTAATTAGGTCATCGGATTTGAAACTCCACCATGCCTGAAATGAATAACAAAATTACAAATGACTACGTAAAAAGCCTGTTATCATTCAAAAAGAGCTGTTAAAATACAACAGGACGCTCTCTTAACACTGATCGGTTTTAACCATTTAAAACAAAATATTGTGCATGTGATGTTTTGTAGAAATAGTGATTAGATAGAGAAATAATGAACTACAATTTAAATACCTCTTTTGTATTTTTTTGAAAAGAGGAAGCATTTTTTTAAAATGTTAATGGCTGGTTCAAAATTTTCGAAAAATTGTGGGGCCCCACAATTATTACAAATGGTTGTGTTTATGGACATTTCAGCCATTTCTGAACCGATTTTGATCAAATAAAGTTTATTCTGTCATTAAAATTGTATGCTCTTTCCAATTTGACACTCAGTTTTTCATTAGCTCACAAAACAATTTGTTTGTGTAGCGCCCTCTATACCAAAACTCAACTATCCTTTTAACTGTCATGGATCCGATAAATGTGAGTAATATGATATACTCAATTATATTTTACAATTTGTACTGTTCACAGACAAACTCCTTCCAGTGTCTTCTCATCTCGGATGGTACTTCGTCGTTCGTGGTATTCCAATATGGAGACATACAATGGACTACTGGATCTACCAGTGGTGGAGATAGGTATACCGGGTTGGGTGGCACACCCGCACAGGTAAATAATACGCTAAAAATGTCTATTAACTTTCTCAAACTCAGTCAAAACCTAACGGAGATGTCGCATTTCGTTTGTGTCTCGCTGGCTTATGATAACAACATAATATCATGGACAATTTATTTTACAAATGACTCTCTAGTTATAGAAGTATGTATATTTGAATGAAATTAGTTACAGGGAAGCTTTAAGAATTATGAATCTCGATCAGCTACAGTAGGTCGTAGCATATGAATGTAGCAAAGCACTATACTTGGTCTTGGTTGCGGTAGTAATATGCCGTGTTATGACTTGAAATCAAAACGACGTGCATGTAGTTTCGCATGAAGACCGACAAATCAGTGTATTTTCCGCTCGACAGTCGGTTATACGCTTCATTTAGAGACTAAGGTGCTTGTACCAAGATTTGTGCGTTGGGCTTGAAACGTCCGCTCGCGCGACTTGATAGTACGGCGGCGCGGCGCTAACTTAAATGGCTTCACATCGGCCTGCGATGATTTGCAACATCGAGACTATAAGTTCCCGATATGTATTACTTTATTTGACATCAATTAATTCGTCGTAGGTATTAACCCTAATAAGGCCGGGGGGGCCATAATGGCCCCCTCCGCAATTTGTTTTATTGCTCCAAAACGCTGTAAGATGACGCACCGCTGCTTGGTGACTTTTTTTCTTTTGGGTCTTGCGCATATTTTAAAACAAAAATTTTGAAAATCGGACCTACCGTTACGAAGTCACGTGACCTTTTGTCTATGCATGTCAGCCTGAAAATCGCTCAATTTCGTGATTTGTGTACAAAACATATGGAAATATCAGTTTTCGTAAAAGGAAGTATATCATTGGTTATTTGGTCTTGTTTACATTTTATGTTTGTTTTGGGGTTCAAAAGAGATGAATTATAGTTAGAAATAAACTAAACAACAAAAACAATAAAATACATAAGTAAAAAAAAACAAAGAAATACATAAGAAATTATAAAAACAATAGAAAACATAAGGAAGAACCTGGCTCTTTCAAATTTTTGTGTCGCATTATTATTCCAAATGCTCTAAATAATATATGTAGTGAGAACCAATGTTTAATTTTGAAGAATATATGATTTATGGGTAAAGATATGAATTTTATGACCTTATTTGCATAAATTACCATAAATATGCAAATTAATGAATATTTCAAAAAATTGAAATTACCATTGTATTCTATACACATCACTCATCATGCGTGCAAATTTTCACGGCGATCGGCCGCTCCGCGGCCGAGATCTTGGGGGGGGGGGGGGGGGGGGGGCATAATGCCCCCCCCCCCCCCCCCCCCCCCCCCCGGCCTGCTGAAGACCTCAAATAGCCCGGCCTTTTTAGGGTTAAGTATAAAACATAATCCAATACCTGTTAAATAATATTAGGCATTTAGCTACGCTATTCATAGTCAACTATATCACAGCGCTTACAATATTATTACCCCGGTCAACGGATACACACTGCAATCAATCCTGCACATTAAGTGCACATTTTCCACTCCCTGGGGAGTATTCCAGCAAGTCACCTATTAGGCGCGCACAGTGCTATGGAAACACGTTCCCATCCTTCCGGGTACCCATTTATACACCTGGGTCGAGAGCAGCAATAGTGGATAAATTGGCTTGCCGAAGGACAAACGCGGTGGGCTGGGTTCGAACCCGGGATCTCACGATTGGAAAGCGCGCGCTCTACCAATGTTGCCACACCACATCCACACAAAAAAGCAATGTACACAGGTGAATTGCAGCCGGCTTAATGCTATATAGCAGAATCTCATCAACACAGTACGAACACTTACAATGACTATTAGGATTAATGGGCTAGAATATAAAGTCCGATATAAAATTAAAGGGGTAGTTTAGTTTTGGTAGAGAGGGCGCTGCACATCACAATTTGTTTGTGAGGTAATGAAAAACTGAGTGTCGAATTTGAGAGAACATGCAATTTTAATGGCAGAATAAACTCTATTTGGTCAAAATCGGTCCGGAAACGGCTGAAATAACAATAAATGATCTTACAATTATTTGGGGCCCAAATAATTAGATGAATTTTCAAAAAATCCAAAACATGCTTGCACTTTTCCAAAAATGTTCAAAAGCGTTTTTTAAATAGTTGTTGATGATCTCTCTATTTAATCATGATTTCAATAAAACATCACACGCATACTTTTGTATATAAAATGGTTAAAATCAATGCCTTTTTAGAGAGCGCCCTTTTGTGTTTTAATGGCTCTTTTTGAATGATGATGTGCTTTTTACTTAGTCGTTTGTAGGTGTGTATGCCTTTCTAGCATGGTGGAGTTATAACTATTAGTTTATAATGTTACTGTCCAGGTTTGGTTACTAAAGTTCAGCCTTACCAATACTGTATTACCCCTTTAAACTCCATATATAGAGTTATTTCTGACTATTCCACATTGTGCTTCAACAAGTAAACAAACAATGGTGGATCTAAAGGGTCAATATTATAATGGTTGAAGCCAATTTAATCAGATTTGATTACACTTACCGCTTCTTTGAGTTGGCTGCATCTTACCTCGAATCTTGTCTTACCGCGATCACACACGTATGGAATATAATTATCAGCATTGTATTAGTTGCTACAGTTACTAAATTGATTTGCATTATTACTATTTGAAGACAACATAAATGCAACAAGAAACATGCAATTTTTAATTGCATTTAACATAGCTTAATCCATGATTATATTTATAACATAGATCGGATTTAATGCCGGTGACGATATCAACTACTTCAGCGTGCCAAATTCGCAGCAACCCGAGGTCGTCGACATCGAGAAGACTTCCAATGTTGGCGTGCTCGGACGTTGGGTGTTCCGTACGGACCTGGCAACCATTGAAGGAAAGGAATGTTATACTTCAGGTGAGTGTTTTCAGTTTCGTAACGAAGCGTTTGGGGGAGGGGCACTGGAGCACGCCCCACCCAATAATTTGACAAAGCAGTAAAAGAAGACTGACCGTGACACATACACAAATAAAGAGAAACATACGGTCTGCCCCAATCAGTCCGACCAAGATACGACACTGAGCGTTTTAGCCAATCAAAACCCCCCTGTCAGACTTGTTGGCATGCTAATAAGGCAAACCTGGGCGCTAAATATTATGCTGAACACCCAGTCATGCCAGTTGTGTTTGCTTATTGATTATGTTTTCTAACTGAATGAGTCTGATTCATAAACTCTACACGTATATTTGTAATGTAATATACTTATATTATTTAAAATGTATGAGTATCCCCTCCAAAATTAGGAAATTACTTGTAAATACTGTACAACAAAAAGATAAACGAACATAACAAAGTTATGCAATGTGTTATCATTTCTCTATTAAATCAGGCAATATCACCTTGCACCCCGCAAACGGTACTATGCTCGGAGGAACGCAGGTCTATTTCGAAGGGCCATGCCTAAACGAAACCGACATCAACATTTTATGTGACTTCGACGGCACGGTGGTCCAGGGCACGCGAGCGTCGTTCAACAACTATACCGTTCTCTGCATTAGTCCGATGTTCTTCGGAGTAGGACCAGTTCTAGTTGATTTATCGCTAAACAACGGTTCCACGTTCGACCACCATGGAATATTTACGATAGGTAAAGAAATATGTACACCTTACAACATTTGCACATAATAAGGACGCTATATATTATGAAGCTATGTACCTGGACGGCAATCAGGTATTCGCTTTTATCAACTCTATGACCATAACAATTACGTCCATATGTCCGTATTGTTTATGCTTATTTGTAATTTTTTATTTTAAATAATGAAAACAAAATGTCTACTTGGAGCCAACATTGCATACATTACTGATTTCTAGGATGAGCAATGATACACCTCGAAAGCTATCAAGAGCTAGTAACAACCCTTCTCGTAAGAAATGCATTATACAGTTCACAAGAGTAGCGAAACGGCCTACTTTTAATACAACCACATCCACTGAGCTTAAAGATTAGCTTAACTTAAAATCAAACCTTTCCTTTCGCGAAAATGGCAATGTCAATAATTATGATATCGTAGGCACTGCTTTCAACAATCCAGTTGTTGCTTTCAAGTTTCCAAAATAAGTATTAAACGGCAAAGTGTCAACTTGGAATTACACAATAAATTAGAATCGATTGTCCTCCTTTACAACAAATCTTATTCCAGTGAACATCGAAAATGCGCCCGTACACGTGGATGCACCAGCCATCGAGAACAGTCATCTTCTAACAGCTATCGACGTCACCTGGGACGTCAAGGTGATGGAATCCATCAATGAAATCGACATCGTCCTCTACGGATATCGCGAGGCGAGCGATGCCGTTGAAATCGGAGGTCCCGTGGTCGTTCTAGCCAGAAATGTGCCGTACGCCCTTGGTCGTCTCACAAATATTACACTGGCGTCGAAAATCGACATCGATTACGACATGGGAGTCATCGCCGTAAGCGATTCAGTTAGTGTGGAAGGGTAAAGGTCAATTACTGAAATATATTTTAGAGGAAATAAAAACAGTTTGCAGCACTCTTGTGGCACTTCTTTTTACTTAATAAAAGACAAGGTGCTGGTGCTAATAGCACAATCGAAACTCGATGCCGTATTAGAGGGGTAGTACAGTTTTGGTAAGGCTGAACTTTAGTAACCAAACCTGGACAGTAACATTATAAACTAATAGGTATTACTCCACCATGCTCGAAAGGTATACAACATTATAAACGACTAAGTAAAAAGCCTGTTATCATTCAAAAAGAGCCATTAAAACACAAGAGGGCGCTTTCTAAAAAGGCATTGGTTTCAACCATTTTTCATACAAAATAATGCATGTGATGTTCTATTGAAATAATGATTAAGAAGATAGATCATCAACAACTATTTAAAAAACGCTTTTGAAAATTTTTGAAAAGGTGTAAGCATTGTTTTAATTTTTTGAAAAAATCATCTAATTATTTGGGCCCCAAATAATTATAAGATCAAATATATTTATTGATATTTCTGCCGTTTCTGGACCGATTTTGACCAAATGAAGTTTATTCTGCCATTAAAATTGCATGTTCTCTCAAATTCGACACTCATTTTTTCATTATCTCACAAAAAAATTGTGATGTGCAGCGCCCTCTCTACCAAAACTAAACTACCCCTTTAAACGGGAGTATTCTTATCAATATTGTCAGTTTATCTAGTTTATCTAATAATATGTAAGTTAAGTAACACATTTTTCAATAATGTTTCGCATTTTCTTTTTAATGTCGAGTTTCGATGTAGCGATAATGTTATACAAGGGTTGAAATAATCATAATTATGAAACTGCAAGAAACATCAACTGTCATTGTAGTACTGTATTGTGTCTACATCAATTGTACAGGTCACCGCGTGCAATCCTTTGGGGCAAAGTTCACGTGCTTCAGTGGTACAAAGGTCATGACCCTGGGCACTGGTGCTCGTCCTGGCTCACCAACGAACCTCATGACATCAGCTTCGTTGAGGCCACGCCCACCTGTCCGTGCAGAATCGAGCAGGCTCGGCTTGATAGCGCCAGGTTCGGCCCGGATCACGAGTGTGCTGAGAGTCTCCGGGGCATCACTTCGGCAAACTGCGCCCACAAACCGGGCGCCATGCATTGTGTTCGGGCTATCTCGCCAAGGTTAGTCACTACAGTTATGATGCCTTGTTGTATGGGCCTATTTATCATGTTAATACGAAAGCGCTGCCATTGCATATCGTAATTATCGTGTAGACACAGTCCGATTTGCCTAATTGGTGTTTATTCTACAAAATAAGCACAACAATTATTTTTGTTTGCATATACGAAGGTTCATTTAAATGTTGAACGATATAAGCAATAATATAATCGAAATAAATAAAATCATACACCCACCTAAATGATGCCATTATTAGTATAGAGTCGTTGTTTGCGCAATAACACGATGCGATTTCGCAAACATCATTCAATTCCTTTCATCCGCAGTACCCTAAGAGGAGGACAGGAGTGCTGCTACGATGGAGGCGGTGACATCATGAACGCTCAGCTGACTCGAGGGGGCGGGCTTTCACATCGCAGCCACCACACAGGGGTCCAGCCATACGGCCAACCTTCCAAGGTACGACGCATTACATAAAGTGATCCATTACTTTGTCAAACCAGAATCACCAGGAGCTTACAATAATTTCGTTGACCCGTTAGTTTGGCTCATGGTGACAGATTAATAAGAGAGGTTTAGATTTGTTAACACTTTCCCTTAATTATCAAGAAGCTATTTAAGATTGAAATGAAAACCGTTCTGGGACGCTTTTCGACTGTAGTCAGAGGTATCTGACTCCAAAAACTTCGATCGATATAGTGTTCCAACTCGAGTATTACAGTTTGCGCAAACAATTAGGGGGATAAAACTTACATCGACTTCCAATTCAACAGGTAAACATTTTTTTTTCTTCATGAAATGTTTACGCATCTTTAAAAAACAACTGATGATATGTGTACATGACTGAAGTCGCAAACACCACTATTTAAATGTATAATGACGTTCGTGGATCATGTTAACCCCCTCAGCAATTTGATGAGTACAAGGGTACAAATAAACAAAATTAAAAAGGGGGAGGAGGGGGTGAAGAGGTGGTGACCCTGAGAATGTTCATGACACCAGCAGCAACCAACAAAGTAAATTGAATAAAAACATTTTATCCTAGCAAAATCGTTATAGCGAAAGATTGCATATTACAAATATCTGATAGTCATGTGGTACAGGTGGTACCTGATTGATTCGCATCAATCCAACTTGTTCTAGTAGACACAACAAACAGTCTCTGTCCCGACAGTTGTTCCACTGAGTATTGGGGAACGTTTTTTTTTTCTTTTCGGGGGGGGGGGGGGAAGGGCTGAGGTATTTGTATTTAATATCATTTAATATCATTTTCCTTCCCGACTTTTCACCTGACAAGCAAAACAAAATAAAAGGTCCGATCGCATTTTTAATGCCCGACAATGATATGTTTTTTTTTTTTATACCTACGTCCGAATGTAACATGACATGGTTAGGCCAAATCAAGTGCTTTTTTTCGGAATAAACCGGAATATGTCTCCCCCCCCCCCCCCCCCCCCCGCGCCTCCTAAGCCTATTCACTGACCATCGATTGACATGGAGTTTAATAACAGGAAATCAGAATGAAACAAGAACTCGCAATATAGTGCCGGACTTATTCCTGAGTAAACTTCTTATTTGTTTTCCTTTGTATCTATACATTGGATCGCTAGGTTCCTTACCTATCACACTTCTTCGCGGACGTCCTGCCCTGGACCTATTGCTGCAAGTACCGCTCGATATACGGGGCAGAGGACCCGCTCTGTGCGCAGTACACTCGCCTCAGACCGTCGCAGCTGTGTGATGGTTATGGCCATCCAAACTATGGTGGGTATTAGGTCGTCAACATGCTGTTTTCCACGAGTCTCGGCTATGGTTTTTAAACTTTTAAAATTTGATTGTGTACTTCTTGTGTAAAATTGTCAAATAAACTGAACTGAATTGAGAGTAATGACACTGGTTGTGTCTGATAGTTATTCAAACAGGTCAACTTCTACATAATAGAGCAATACATAGTTGTGTATTATACGAGTTGCGTAGCATCCGATTGTCCACTCATGTGATACCTGATTATATTCATAGATGCACCATTTGAAAATCCTAAGTTGAACATGTTAAAGAGATATTACTTAAATTATACTGCTATGTATCTTCGACACTAACGAGACAGCAATATTAAAACAAAACTAGTATAATATTCACCACAGAACATAATTATCTTTGTATTCAGTAACCTGTCCAGCGCTGCCTGCTCCAAGTAACGGTTCCGTCTTGGTTTCGAGATACAGCGAAGGCGGCTCTGTCATATACCAGTGCGACCCATGGTTGCATCTCAGCAATCAAGTCAACGCCACTTGTCAATCGAACGGTTCTTGGAGTAATGTAATGACACCCTCTTGCGACGCATGTGAAAGGGTTTATACGCCGCTCCCATTTACGAGACCGAACAGTTATACAACCACTGTTGATAACCACGATACATTGATGACAAGTCATTCTACACATTCTACGACAACGACCTCTTCTCATTCTACAATAACTACTTCACTTACTAATAGCCAATTATCACCTACTAGTAGTACTACAGCTTCTTCTACAACTACTACTACACCTACTACTTCACCTACTACAACTGCAACAAGTACACTGACTACTACACATACTACAACGTATACACCTACTATACCTACTATTACTCCTACTACAACTACTACACCTTCTACAACTACTACACCGACTACTACACCTACTGCGTCACCTACTTCTACACATTCTACAACTACTACATCTACTAATACACCTTCTACAACTACTACACCTACTAATACACCTACTACACATTATACAACTAATACACCGACTTATACACATACTACAACTACTACACCTACAACTTCACCTACTACACCTACTTCACCTAATACTACACCTTCTACAACTACTACACCGACTACTACATCTACTGCTTCACCTACTAATACACATTTTACAACTACTACACCGACTACTACACCTACTACTACACCTTCTACAACTACTACACCTACCACTACACATACTACAACGTCTACACCTACAACTACACCTACTACAACTACTACACATAATACTACACCTTCTACAACTACTACACCGAGTACTACACCTACTGCTTCACCTACTAATACACCTTTTACAACTACTACACCTTCTCCAAGTACTACACCTACTAATACACCTTCTACAACTACTACACCGACTACTACACCTACTGCTTCACCTACTACTACACCTACTACAACTACTACACCTTATACAACTACTACACCCACTACACCTACTACTACATCTGCTACTATACCTTCTACAACTACTACACCTACTACTACACCTTCTACAACTACTACACCGACTACTACACCTACTGATTCACCTACTTCTACACCTTCTACAACTACTACACCTACTAATACACCTTCTACAACTACTACACCTACTACTACACCTACTACAACTACTACACATACTACTACACCATCTACAACTACTACACCGACTACTACACCTACTGCTTCGCCTACTTATACACCTTCTACAACTACTACACCTACTACACCTTCTACAAATACTATACCTACTGTTACACCTTATACAACTACTACACTTACCACTACACCTACTACAACTACTACACCTACAACTACACCTACTACAACTCCTACACCTAATACTACACCTTATACAACTACTACACCGACTACTACACCTACTGCTTCTCCTACCTCTACACCTTCTACAACTACTACTACACATACTACTACACCTTCTACAACTACAACACCTACCACTACACCTACTACAACTACTGCACCTACAACTACACCTACTACAACTACTACACCTAATACTAAACCTTATACAACTACTACACCGACTACTACACCTACTGCTTCACCTACTACTACACCTACTAAAACTACTACCCATTCTACAACAACAACACATACTACTACACCTTCTACAATTACTACACCGACTACTACACCTACGGCTTCACCTACTACTACACCTACTACTACACCTTCTACAACTAATACACCGACTACTACACCTACTGCTTCGCCTATTTCTACACCTTCTACAACTACTACTACACCTTCTAAAACTACTACACATACTTCAACTACTACACCTACTACTACACCTTCTACAACTACTACACCGACTACTACACCTACTGCTTCACCTATTTCTTCACATTCTACAACTACTACACCTACTACTACGACTTATACAACTACTACACCTGCTACTACACATTCTACAACTACTGTACTTACTACTACACCTACTACAACTACTACACCTACTACTACACCTTCTACAACTACAACAAGGACTAATACACCTACTGCTTCACCTACTTCTACAACTAAAACACCTACTACTACACCTTATACAGCTACTACACATACTACTACACATTCTACTACTAATACACCAACTACTACACCTACTGCTTTGACTACTTCTACACCTTCTACAACTACTACTACACCTACTACAACTACTACACCTATTACTACACCTTATACAACTACTACACCTACTACTACACCTACTACCACTACTTCACCTACTACTACACCTTCTACAACTAATAGACCTACTACTGCACCTTCTACAACTACTACACCTACTACTTCACCTTCTACAACTACTACACCTACTGTTTCACGTACTACTACCCCTACTACAACTACTACACCTACTACTACACTTTCTACTACTACTACACCGACTACTAGAGCTACTGTTTCACCTACTACTACACCATCTACAACTACTACACCGACTACTACACCTACTGCTTCACCTACTTCTACACCTTCTACAACTACTACACCTACTACACCTTCTACAAGTACTATACCTACTGTTACACATTATAGAACTACTACACTTACCACTACACCTACTACAACTGCTACACCTACAACTGCACCTACTACAACTACTACACCTAATACTACACCTTCTACAACTACTACACCGATTACTACACCTACTGCTTCTCCTACCTCTACACCTTCTACAACTACTACTACACATACTACTACACCTTCTACAACTACAACACCTACCACTACACCTACTACAACTACTGCACCTACAACTACACCTACTACAAGTACTACACCTAACACTACACCTTCTACAGCTACTACATCGACTACTGCACCTACTGCTTCACCTACTACTACACCTACTACATCTTCTTCCCATTCTACAACTACTACACCTACTACTACACCTTCTACAACTACTTCACCGACTACTACACCTACGACTTCACCTACTACTACACCTACTTCAACTACTGCACCTACTACTACACCTTATACAACTACTACACCTAATACTACACCTTATACAACTACTACACCGACTACTACACCTACGGCATCACCTACTACTACACCTACTTCAACTACTACACCTACTACTACACCTTATACAACTACTACACCTACTACTACACCTTATACAACTACTACACCTATTACTACACCTCCTACAACTACTTCACCTACTACTACACATTCTACAACTAATAGACCTACTACTGCACATTCTACAACTACTACACCTACTACTACACCTTCTACAACTACTACACTTTATACAACTACTACACCGACTACTACACCTGCTACTACACCTTCTACAACTACTACACCTACCACTACACATACTACAACGTCTACACCTACAACTACACCTACTTCACCTACTACACATAATACTACACCTTCTAAAACTACTACACCGAGTACTACACCTACTGCTTCACCTACTAATACACCTTTTACAACTACAACACCTTCTCCAAGTACTACACCTACTACTACACCTTCTTCAACTACTACACCGACTACTACACCTACTGCTTCACCTACTTCTACAACTAAAACACCTACTACTACACCTTATACAGCTACTACACATACTACTACACATTCTACTACTAATACACCAACTACTACACCTACTACTTCGACTACTTCTACACCTTCTACAACTACTACTACACCTACTACAACTACTACACCTACTACTACACATTATACAACTACTACACCTACTACTACACCTACTACCACTACTTCACCTACTACTACACCTTCTACAACTAATAGACCTACTACTGCACCTTCTACAACTACTACACCTACTACTTCACCTTCTACAACTACTACACCGACTACTACACGTACTGTTTCACGTACTACTACCCCTACTACAACTACTACACCTACTACTACACTTTCTACTACTACTTCACCGACTACTAGACCTACTGTTTCACCTACTACTACACCATCTACAACTACTACACCGACTACTACACCTACTGCTTCACCTACTTCTACACCTTCTACAACTACTACACCTACTACACCTTCTACAAGTACTATACCTACTGTTACACATTATAGAACTACTACACTTACCACTACACCTACTACAACTGCTACACCTACAACTGCACCTACTACAACTACTACACCTAATACTACACCTTCTACAACTACTACACCGACTACTACACCTACTGCTTCTCCTACCTCTACACCTTCTACAACTACTACTACACATACTACTACACCTTCTACAACTACAACACCTACCACTACACCTACTACAACTACTGCACCTACAACTACACCTACTACAAGTACTACACCTAACACTACACCTTCTACAGCTACTACACCGACTACTGCACCTACTGCTTCACCTACTACTACACCTACTACATCTTCTTCCCATTCTACAACTACTACACCTACTACTACACCTTCTACAACTACTACACCGACTACTACACCTACGACTTCACCTACTACTACACCTACTTCAACTACTGCACCTACTACTACACCATATACAACTACTACACCTAATACTACACCTTATACAACTACTACACCGACTACTACACCTACGGCATCACCTACTACTACACATTATACAACTACTACACCTACTACTACACCTTATACAACTACTACACCTATTACTACACCTCCTACAACTACTTCACCTACTACTACACATTCTACAACTAATAGACCTACTACTGCACATTCTACAACTACTACACCTACTACTTCACCTACTACTACACCTACTACGACTACTACACCTACTACACCGACTACTACACTTACTACTACACCTACTGATTCGCCTACTTCTAAACCTTCTACAACTACTACTACTACACCTACTACTACACCTACTGCTTCACCTACTTATACACTTTCTACAACTACTATACCTACTACTGCACCTTCTACAACTACTACACCTACTACTACACCTACTGCTTCACCTACTACTACACCTTCTAAAACTACTACACCTACTATTACACCTACTTCAACTACTACACCTACTACTACACATACTACCACACCTTCTACAACTACTACACGTAATACTACACATTCTACAACTATTAGACCGACTATTATACCTACTGCGACTACTTCAACTACTGCTTCACCTTCTAATACGCCTTCTACAACTACTTCACCTACTACTACACATTCTACAACTAATAGACCTATTACTGCACCTTCTACAACTACTACACCTACTACTTCACCTTCTACAACTACTACACCGACTACTACACCTACTGTTTCACCTACTACTACACCTTCTACAACTACTACACTTACTACTACACCTACTGATTTGCCTGCTTCTAAACCTTCTACAACTACTACTACACCTACTACTACACCTACTGCTTCACCTACTTATACACCTTCTACAACTACTATACCTACTACTGCACCTTCTACAACTACTACACCTACTACTACATCTACTGCTTCACCTACTACTACACCTTCTAAAACTACTACACCTACTCTTACACCTACTTCAACTACTACACCTACTACTACACATACTACTACACCTTCTACAACTACTACACGTAATACTACACATTCTACAACTATTAGACCGACTATTATACCTACTGCGACTACTTCAACTACTGCTCCACCTACTAATACGCCTTCTACAACTACTACACCTACTACTAAACGTTGTACAGCTTCTACACCTAATACAACTACTACACCTAATACAACTAATACACCGACTACTATACATACTGCTTCACCTACTACTACACATTCTACAACTACTACACCTACTGCTTCACCTACTACTACACCTTCTACAACTACTAAACCTACAACTACTACACCTACTACAACTACTACACTTTATACTACACCTTCTACAACTATTACACCGACTACTACACATACTGCTTCACCTACTTCTACACCTTCTACAACTACTACACCTACTACAACTACTACACCTAATACTACACCTTCTACAACTACTAGACCGACTACTAGACCTACTACGACTACTTCACCTACTGCTTCACCTACTACTACTCCTACTCGAACTACTACACCTACTATTACTACTACAACTACTATACCTACTACTACAACGTATACAACTACTGCGCCTACTTCTGCACCTTCTACTCCTACCACTACTACTACTACTGCTACTACTACTACTACTACTAATACACATACTACTACACCTGTTGCAACTACTAAACCTACTACTACAACAACACCGACATCCATCCCTGGTAACCGCGATGATAGCGCAAATGCATCTTCAACTTCTGTATCAACTGCAGCATCCATGAAAACGATATCAGAACAGAACGGAACAACATCCTTGGGACCTAATGCGGATACTGATAGATCGGGTGAGTAGCAACAACATTGTACTATTCTTTTTTTTCTAGAGCATCGTAAAAAAGGGCACATTCAATTTACACTGCTGCACTGTTTTTATGCCGATGTTCTAGGCACTGTAATGATACATTGATATTTGAGGACAAACATTGAGTGCGGGTTCGTAGCAAAGTGATGTAATTGCTTATCTTTGAATTAAATAGTTGAGCAAGTATTTCTTACAAGCAATTTTAAGCACGAGCTAGGTAATAATTTAACATACGGAAACGACAGTCTACTTCATCGTCCAAATCCGACAAATGCCTTAGATAAAAAATGGTGTCTCCAACCATGTGCCTATGCTCAAATCGATGGAACCGAGAAAGACATCACCATAATATGCAGATGGACGAGGAAATCAATGTGCTCGTTTTCATCCTGGTTCTGCGCATGGATATCGTTAATATCGTCTTTCTCATCGGATTGTTAAATAATTCGATCATACAGGACCCACCAGGTTCCCGCGGGCAATGCATGGTTAACGATAATCATGTACTATGCCATTATGACAGTTCATTCTGACGGTCGTGTCTCCTCTATATTTACTATTGTCACTACAGGAGTCCCACAGTGGGTGTACTTGATCGCCTTTATCATCGCTCTTCTCATCACGGTGTCTATTTTACTCTTCCTTGCCAAACGACCATTGCGGTTCCGAAAGTACAGGTGAGATTTTAATTTCATCCAGCAGAAAATCCGTTGTTTTAGAGAACAGACATGCACAAATAATGGGCTTTGTCCACAAGTCAATACTTCAAAAGAATGAACAATGCAACTAAAAATGGTGCAATGCAAGGCTGATCACATGACAAACGGTGGATACCTCCGCACCTGTCATTTCTTTGTATCCATAATTATTGAAACAAACAAATATCTTACACATGTTAAGTACAGTGTGATATGCCCATTATATTCATAACTCATGACCAATTTATACGTGCATTACTCAAAGAATCTGTCATCGGTTAGGGTATTTACATGACAAATACAGGTTAAAGTACTTAGTAACATCGTCCAAATCCTCAAAATACAACTGGAATTCTAGCGGTTCCCTCATACCTTGTTGTATTCGTATATCATGGGACATGTTTCGGTTTTTTCAAGTTTCCCTTTCGTTAAAAAGATATATACGATTGAATTTTTCAGATGTCAAATAATCCAACGGATCGCGAAAACCGTGTACAAAGCGAGTGCAATGAGTTATTGAATCAGATAACAACAGTGGTGGATCTAGGGGGAGGGTTAGGGGGTTTAACCCCCCCCCCCCCCCCTTTGGGCTGCCAAGTGAAAATGTGATGTGCATAGAAAAACGCCATCATGTGTCCAGACCCACACAGTATCCGCATCGTCATTGGGTCAAACCACCCCCCCCCCCTTAGCAAAAAGCTATATCCGCCCCTGAACAATACTATACATTGTATCAACCATTCATCACTTTTTGCACATGTTAAAGTCATACCTGTAAAGTGTCCAAATCCACGAAAATTACTTGGAGCTTCCTCGTTTCTCTTCTACCGTGTTGTTTAGCTTATGGTAAGAGAATAATAAAATAGGGTTTGATTTTTTCAAATGTCCCTCTAGTAAGAAGATAATTATCATTGAAGATATTTTGTTGAAAAGCGTTGATCAACGCAATTGAAAAAAGTACAATTGTTGTAGCTAAACGCGTCCGCATTGCAGCACACGTGGGAACATTCCGGAGATTGAACTTTGAACCCAGCGAGCACAAATTCCATGAATTCTGTACTACGTCTGTAATCATACACGGGTGCGAATATCTCAAACAGCTGATTATTACTGTGACAAATGTATGGCAGACCATCAGTATTCGGTGATAAAATATGAACTCAATATTCGTTTTTTTTTTCACTAGGTAAACAGTGTTCGTTTTCTTACAAACTTTCACAAATCTTTCAATTGTATTTTACAATGATATTGATATAGGATTGAAGTCTCAAATGTCATTTTGTGCAATATCTGACACTTTACAGGTATCACTTTAACACAGTTACTAGATCCCTTTATACTTAATCTCAATCATGCATGTATAATAAATATTATTTTGTTTATATATCTATAGGGTTGCACCTGTTGTCGTGAAAGAAAGAGGTTCTTTGATCAAATCTAAAAGGTACGTAATACATTGTTTAGGCTTACTAATTAAAAAGTACATGTGATTATTTTGTGTTATTTCTTGTATTTCGGAGACACCATTCAACTATAGGTATTTGCAAATCATATAATGAAACAATTCATAACTACGTCACTGTCAAAACTAATATAAGTCCACTTAATTTGTTTCCATGTGCTATTTACATACATCTGCAATTGTAATGTATACCAAGGTGATGGAGTATGTAGGATTTATTATGTCTGTAGAATACCCTTTGTAGGGGCTCAGTTTACACTCAGCCACCTCATCCT
Organism: Echinarachnius parma; assembly: GCA_037951105.1. Taxonomy (NCBI): domain Eukaryota; kingdom Metazoa; phylum Echinodermata; class Echinoidea; order Clypeasteroida; family Echinarachniidae; genus Echinarachnius; species Echinarachnius parma. Next base: position 131,072 of record JBAMJV010002874.1, on the reverse strand, counting down.
TCCCATTCAACATGGACGCATATTTGTGATAAATACCGGTCATGTTGGCATAGTTGGATGTTCCCCAGTCTCCCTGTTATTTTCCGTTTAATTACCATGCATGATACGGTACCTCAGATCGTTCATAATGTTCGTATAAGTTCCATATAATAGCATTTCACGTTTGTGCTTGTTTTTTGTGTTCACCCGAGCCAAATACGCACAAAGTAAGAACTTACTGAGAGATATGCTGGGCGATATATGACTGGTTCCTTGTAAAAGACTAAAACCCTTCCTAGAAAGACTGGTCTATCTAATGATGCAAGATGAATTGGGAATATATCGAACATGTCAAAAGGACTGTGTATTTGCGCGGTCAATTAAGTGCTGGCAGAGGCCGACAACGTAGGGCTCAGATTTCCCCCAAAATGGCAGAAACTTGTAGTTGAGTGCTGGTACAAATGTACAAAGATGATGACGATTGTACGATCCCTGTCTCAAATGTGCTATTGTCATTTTTCATCATCGCCAAAGACGGGATAACAGAAAGATAAAATACATTTTTGAACAAATTATTAATTAAGTATAATTGAAGCATCTTATATACCTATTGTTGCAAACAGATTGACGGCTCCACATGCATGGGAGCAGTCTTGTGTCTAGGCCTCGGGTCTGAGCTGAACACATGGTAGAAACAACTGGCGAACGCGACCAACATGACAATTTACATACGAGTAGTGGCAACTCCCTCCTCTGCGTCCAAACATCCATTCACCGGTCGTTTCTAGTTGGATTACTATATTCTCATAATGAGACCGAAGTCCACCTTGATCATTTCAATGTGACCAAATGATATGTATGATATTTGAAGCAATTGCCACAAATCTCTTATAAAGTCGCAAAATGTAGAGCTACAGAGAACAAAATTAAAGGTATAGTGAAATCTCGGCTTTGATTTTTTTTTTTTTTTTTTAATTTCAATTTCAATTTCAATTTTATTTCACATCTCTAAAAACACAGAATATACAAATTTCAGCAAATTACATACATAAAAAATAAATAAAAAACAAGTTATACATGTGGTGTGGACAGTATTACAGTGGATGTGGGGGATCTGCAAAGGATATAGATATCCTGTCGAGGCAGATCCCTTTGTTAACTGTAATAACTAGTACAATTGAACGAGCAAATGATGTTTAATATCTTTGTCGTAGCACCCCCCGCCCCCTCACCCCGCCCACTCACCCCGCCCGCCCACCCTCTGCCATTATTGTGGATGAAAATTAAGGCATATTTTACTGTAGTGTTATATATTCATGTAACTATATACAAAAATAAAAGTACACAATAAATAAGTACATCGATTATACAAGATATATACATGCACCTAATCGTAACACATAATTAAATAATTTTTTAGTGAGGATTTAAATACATTTAATGAGGAGCATTGCGTAATACTATTCGGCAGGTAATTCCATACATCTGGACCTCTATGTTTAATGGATTTCTGTGCAAGCAATGTCTTTGGGTTAGACAAGTGATATTTACATGAACTACGAGTTTGATAATTGTGTATTTGATCATTGCGAATAAATAGGGTCTTTAAGTGCATAGGGATGAGATTTATTTTCAATTTATACATAAATATGGCTGTTTGAGATACGTTAATGTCTGTTATTTTTAAAACATTTAAACTTTTAAAGATAGGATTTGTATGAGCCAGATAAGCAGAATCTGAGCATATTCTAATTGCCCTTTTTTGTAATATAAAAATTGAATCAATATTTCGTTTACAAGTTGTACCCCACATTATATTACAATATGATAGTTTTGACAATATCAACGAATTATACAAAAGTAATAGTGTTTTTCTACACAAATCATAACGTAACTTATTCAAAATCCCAATTGATCTCGAGATAGATAGTATTAAATGTTTACAATGATTATCCCAATTTAAAAGTTCATCAACACAGACTCCAAGACAATTAACAGGTTTATAGCTTATAGCTTATGATTCAGGTTTATAGCTTTGAATATGTGCCTAAATTAATAAACCACACTCCTTTTTCAGAAATCCTTAAGTTGGGCAAAAAAGGTAAATTTAATGCAAACTTTTTGGCTTTTTTTCGCACACTCTTAAAAATGCGGGGTCAAAAATAACCCCAAACGTGGTTACAAATGACCCCGCATGCGGGATCAACTATGCACAAACCCCGTGCGGGGTCACATCGACCCCGCCGTGCGTGGTCACCCAAAATAACCACGTAGCGTGGTTACATTTTCGACCCCGAATGTGGTCAAATTATAACCCCGCATAACTTTTAACCCCGCGAATTTTAACCCCGCATTTTTGACCCCGCATAACTTGCGGGGTCATTTTGTTATAACCCCGTCGAACTTGGTCATTTATTCCGACCAAGCAACGTGGTCATTTCTTAAGGGCAGTCCAAACATCACAACATGGTTCAAGTTCAAAGGTAGAGTGAATATTTCTGTTTTTTGATTATGACAATTATGTCTATTAATTTAGGAAAGTAATCATCAGTATTGTTCTCCTCTTACATTTCTTTTAATGTCGTTTAAGATTGCGTGTATATTCCTTGATTTTGCAGCTTTGATTCTACGCTGTATAGGTCTGTATGAAATATGAACTTTGTATGTGTACAGTGCATGTAATTGTAATGATGTAGGCTAGTATGATTCTAGGAAGGTCTAGGTCTAGCCTACATCATTACATGCACTGTACACATACAAAGTTCATATCTCATAAGCATACTAACCTAACCGTACCCAGGCGCCGTGCGTGCGAAGAGGCGCTGATTACAGTTAATCTCATACAGATCTCTAGCGTAGAATCAAAGCTGCAAAATCAAGGAATATACACGCAATCTTAAACGACATTAAAATAAATGTAAGAGGAGAACAATACTGATGATTACTTTCCTTAATAGACATAAACAAAAAACGGAAAAATTCACTCTACCTTTGAACTTCTGGATATGTTCTCCCACACTCTGTCGGTTTAAACGACTCCATGATTCGACTCCGAAGATTGTACCAAGTACCAACACCGGCCGTACGCGTACCGTACGCGTACCGTACGCGTGTACGCGTACGTACAGAGCCATAGCTTAACGAACTAAACAACCACAAAACGTGGTCAAATCATATTGACCAGTTTTTGCGTGGTCGCATTGACCCCGTTTGTTCTGGTTAATTAGGAAACGGAAGGAGGCTTAACGAACTAAACAACCACGAAACGTGGTCAAATCATAATGACCTCGCAAAATCCGACCACGCATTTTTAAGAGTGCATCAGCATTCCATACTCCTAAAAAAGTTATTTATAGCGGAGCGCACGTGTGTGTACGTGCCCATCGGGATCATGACGTCGCATAATGATCACAACACGAAGTCCAAAGTTCACGTGCATATAGTTTACATGCAGAGCCTTTGACTTGGTAGTAAAACAAACTCGTATTTGCTTGGAAATTGAGGCTTAACTATACATACCTAAGAAATGCATTGTAGCAGCATGATGCATCAACACATCTGAGTGTGGATCCTCCATGATATAAACTTAAACAAATGTTTGCCAAAATTGAAAAAAATCGAAATAATATATCTCTGTCAACGTGAGTATTGCACTCAGCGTGTACGTCTATGACAATATAGTACCAAGCTAATTATCATTATGTGACGTCACAAAGATGACGTCATTTTTCTTCTTTTTTACGGGGGTTTCTAAAGTGAATTTACAAGTTGAACATTTTTATTTTACCGGATTTTCCCACGAGGAAAATATGTTATTATTAGTAAACTTCATGAAAATCTACTTTAGATACACGGCCCTTTTATGGCAAAAGGGTGTATCTCGAGTATACGCCGGCATAAATAAAACCGAGAAAAATGACTTTGAAGTTTGAGCATTTCGTTTTGCTATAGAAGCCTCAAGAATGGTTATATGATGACATAAATGGTACCCTGGGGTACCAAACGAATATCTGCCATTTTGTTTAATTAATTATTTATTGTTTAGGGCTGTACCGGGGTATAGCGTGCATGCAAGCGCGCGCTGCACTGCATGCACAACGCAATACGGTTGTGCTTTAAGTGGACACAAGATGGCGCTACACAACGCGGTACCCCGGGGTACAACGGTACTCCGGGGTACCGCGTGTGTCATCATATGCTGGTGGTGTTTGTTTTAGAATTTAATTTATTGTTCAAATATTATTTCCATATAGTTTTCATTTGTTTTAACTTTTTATATTTAGAGCACGATTCATTTTTATCCAGATACACCCTTCTGCCAAAAAGAATTGGCACATGCCGTATTGGTCTCTATTTGGCAAAAGGGTGTATCTGCATATACACCATGAACATTCCGTCACTTTTTTTTGGCAGAAGGGTGTATCTGCAGATACACCCTTCTGCCAAAATAAATGAGTGAATTATTTCGTAAACATATTTGGCAGAAAAGGTGTATCTGTAGATACACAATACAAATTCCTTCACTAATTTTGGCAGAAGGGTGTATCTGCAGATACACCCTTTTGCCAACAAAATTACTAAAAAGAGTAAAAATTACTCCAGATAGGTCCTATTATCTCGAAAACTAAAGCTCGAGCACTTCTGAAACTTTGCTAAATGAAAATTCTGACCTCAAAAAAAACCCAAATGGAAAAACCTGAAAAGGTCAAATTTTCTGAGATACACCCTTTTGCCAAAACAGGGCCGTACAGTAAAATACAATGTTGAGGTAGTTTTCTTGTCAGTAGAGCTTTAAACATAACATTTAACCTTTCCTATACGTACAGGTATATGCATAATAGCTAAATGTCCGACTATTTTGTTTGAAGTTGGTATTACCGAAATATAACAAGTTTTATATCGGCGGAAGTGTTGAACTATTGTAGAGAGTTTAGAAGTACTAACTTTAGCTAGACAATAGGCCAATGTCGAAATTTATATCGCAATCCAAATTTCGATTTTGTATGCCATGTGGACATACAAATTTAGAAAATAATCGCGCTAAGTTCTGCGATTTTTTTTAAATATCGCGATTATTTGCCGCGCGCTCGTGAATGGTGTGTGAATGGTCAACATAAAAATATTTAAAAGATCGTGGTTATATATCCCATCATGCAAAGCGCTTCGATCATACATGAATGTATACGTTCGCATGCAGTTGTGCATGCGGTCTGAGTTAGCGCGTTTTTTTTCTTTGTGTGTACGGACACAAGTAATTTCGCAATTCTGATCGCGATGCAAATCGCAATAAATAAGGCTGTGTAAACGGGCCTAATGTATGCAATTGCGACTTTATCAATTTACAATTGCTCTGCAAAGTTGTCTTGTTCGGATCAGAAGACGAGTGAATAGTGACGAAAATTATAAATCACTTCAAGTTATACAGCTGAGTTTTTCAACATTTTTCACACACATTTGAAAGGTGTCTAGTTTGCAGGGATATATAATCCACTGTGTTGTTAATTCCTACTTGTATCATGTTTATTCGACGAATGTATTCCTGGTTATAGTTCATATTATCAAATAATCGAATGTCTTCCATTTTGTATATTTTAGGTGAACATGCGTAAAGACAATTGCCTATTTGTTGCTTCGCTCATTTTCAATAATTACAATGTATTTCTGGTTTGTTTTCTTACGTTTGAATGTATTGTTATATTGTTGTTTGATATAATTATGTTATATGTATCCTAAATCCATGTATCATTGATTCATTATACAAGTTGTACCCCCTTTAGTATTGTGTACATTATATGATTCTTCCCAATGTAATGATTAACATGGGGTCTCTTAAAATAAAAAAAAGGCCAATAAGATGTGAATAAAATAGTGGTTCACTAGATAGGGATTTGTTTTCGGGAACGCGAAACCAACACCAGTGCCCAATTTCATGAAACGTTGTCAATTGTTGTTAGTGTTCACTAATTGTAACTACCATGGTAACAGCTCGAATGCTCCAGAATGATAAGCTGTAGACCTACTAGTTACAGTAATTGGATACTTATAACAATTGCAAGCGTTCTATGAAACAGGGTCTAGTAGTTTTTGTTGTTTGTTCTAAAGCGAACGTAGTGCGACAAAGTTGAATGTTAAATCCTGTCCAATTTCTACAATAATTTGACTAGGGCCCCGTTGCAGAAAGAGATGCAATCGATTGTAAGTAACAATTAATTGTAAATCAGATCACGTGTTCTAAATTCGCAAATCTGATTGGTTGTACCGCGCAAAATTTCTGACTTACAATTAATCGTAACTTACAATCGATTGTATCTCTTTCTGCAAAGGAACCCAGGTTATATTGCTTCTTTCACCTGCCAAATGAATAAATTTGATGAATACACATTGCCCAATAAATAACATTATATAAAAGTAAAATGTCTGTATTGGGAAACGCCCCTCACACAAAATGAAATGTATACGCTCTTGTTGCCAACCATGTGAAATAATATATTTTATTAATATGGGATGAAACAAATTTGGCCAAGAAACCGTCTATTAATTGATATATAAGAAATTTAGAAAACTGTATGTATACAGATCGATATCGCGGACGGTCGCAATTTGAAATGCTCGTCCGCACATTCCATGCAAAGCACACGCGAACCCCGCTGTGCGTCGCAGAACGGCTCGCTACAAAACTCGCGGTTGAGGACGAAGGGCCTACAAGCTGTGAACTCTTCTCTCAATTTAATTGGCGGCGCACGGAATTTTCCTTATTTGTCTTCTTTCTACGATGTTATGGTTCATATTTTACCTCATAAACCCATTTTTATACTATTTCAACCATGTTGATCAATTTGTTTGGCCAGTGGATTTCCGTAATGTTCCCAATTCTGTTCTATGGGTTTTATTAAGTTGCGGTTTGGTTTGGGAATACACGTTTGCATAGATTATGAATTATGGCAGGTAAAATATGTAATTTTACATACACAATTTTGTTAAAATGTGTTACCCTTGTCTGGGCCACATCGTTTTTGATTTGTATAATATACATTACTGATTATTTGACGTTATCATTTTTTTATTTGATTCGATTTATAATCATATGGATTACTTTTTGATCAAAATGTTTTTAGTGTATACTAATATTGCTGCTGTTTATCTTGTTTGTTTTTTGTGCGTGTGTCTTTTCATGAACATTGCCCTTTTTCGTGTATGAATGTATTATATTTCGTAATAACAGTGAACTTTAACTTCCAATTAAATAAACGTAACATAATTATGTCTTGACAACGAACAAGTGTAACCGAGCATCTTTGAATGTGTCTTTACTGAATTCAACATGTGTAAAACGTATGGGAAAATAACCGGTATTATATGTTAGTGGTATTTATAGGAGGGGTAGGTCTTGTTTAAACTTTTACGATATTACTAATCAATTGGAACTGTAAAAGATCAATAACCACGAGGAACGAACGAATCACGAACAAATCAGATAGTGGAAATACATCTGTTTTGAATTGAATAAGTAAAATAGGAAAATACAATATTGAATCATTCTTGTTTTGTTAACAAAACCATTATACATACACATGCTCGAAATTAACTTTTTTTTTGCTGGTACCCCGGTCGGGCCAGTAAAATGATTTTTTTTTCTAATTTTGGTGGCCCGAAACCCAAATCTACTGGCCCTAAAAAAATAAAGAAAAACAAAAGTCAAATGACTACAATAACCATATTCATAGTTTCAGGGTACTAGGCATTACTTTTTTTCTTTTTAATTCCCCTTTGTTTCTTTGTAAGATAAATTAAATTAACATGAATTAGGATGAATGTGTGTGTCTCATGTATATTTATTCATTATCTTCATCAAACAAATCACAGCGATTGAATACACATGATTGACAATTTCACTTCCAAAAGAGACATAGTCATGAAAAACAAAAATTCCACAAGGAGGAGAAATTCACAGTTATTTTACAAATTTGACCTCAAAATTCAGTGCAATGTTGTTTGAAAACCTTAGACAAATTCTATATTTTAAAATTGTGGTGTTGTATTGATCAAACAAACATCGGATTCGTCATAAACAATATAACCATTTTACAGGCAAGTCACGCAGTCACCAATCATAACATTATGCTGAACATGATTATGTTGAATTTACGAGATTCATAACAAAATTGATTGATAATGGAAATATGCAATTACATATCAGACTTTTAACCTCACAGTTCGGTAGAATATTGTTTGAAAACCTGACATGAATTACATATTTTTGAAATTGTGATGTTATTTTAATATCAATAACATAAGTTATTTGCAAACTAAAATACATCAGCTGCACATACAGACAAGGCACAACTATATATTTAAATCCCAAATATTGGGGGATAATAATACAGGCCACCCCCCCCCCCCCCCCCCCCCCCCCCGTGATCGACGCCCATGTTATAAAGAAGCATCCAATACTGCAAAAACAAATCTTCTTTCAACAATTGTATAAAATTACATAACGATAATTATTCGATTCTCACCTTGACTGGCGACAAATATCGTCTTCTGATGCTCAAAGGGAAAAGCGATGATCAAGAGCACGGAACGGCAACGATCGATAACGGAATCTTAACAAGATGCCTCGCTATTTTAATCTAAGGCTCCATTTTCCGAATGAAATACGTATGAACTTACATGTTAGTATAAAAAAGCGTTGTAATAATTCACAATCACAAACCAAAAAGAAAGCATCATCGTTTTGTAAACGTACATTGTTGGGTCCCTAAACGACATGTTGAATCAAAACTGAAACTAGATACAAACAAGATAAAACAAAGCATTACGCATATCAAAAGACAAACATGTACCCCCTACCCGAACCTTTCATGAATTCACCTAAATTGGTTTCACTTTAAACATGTAGTACAGTTTCGATTCAGATAGCGCTTTAATAAACGATTCCTCAGCGATGAGTGCTAATGCAGGTCAAATGTTTTATTTGAAATGGCACATTATTTCAAAAAGTACACTAAATATGAACGTACATTGATTGTTACATTATTATATGTTCAAATAATACTACACACTCTGAATTACTCGTAGAGTAATATTGGCAGATATATTTATGTGTAATTTGAATAGTATGCTGCATGCGAATAATTATGCAAAGGTATCGAAATGTCGGCCATACTGTTTATAAAATAAACGGTACCTCTGGGTCTCATTGGAAATGTTACACTTATCATGTTTCAACTAATATCTAGTTGCTGTAGTAATTTGTTACGATTTCTGTGAGCCTGCTAGTTCTCGATTGGTTTTTTAATATTTCGTAAATGTTATGTAGGCACATTTTGGCCATGACCACCACCCCCCCCCCCCTCCCCCAAAGAGTGGCCCTTTGATGTAGCTTCAATTCCTCTGTAACCACCCCCCCCCCCCCCCCCCCCACCCCCAAATCCGGATAGTCTGCCGTTGATTTTTCGGTATAGGAAGGGACCGTTCCACCGTGACCATCCCCACATCCCCCAATAATATCCCCCCTTTACTATTCCGAATATATGTGTTCATTTCCTCTGTGACCACCCCTCGAACAGTGGCCCTTTAATCCTCATTATAGGTAGGGAAATTTCCTCCCGGACCAATTCCCCCTGCCACCTGGTGCATTTCCCCCTTGATCACAAACCTCCACCCCCCCCCCCCCCCCCACCAACACACACACACACACACACACACACACACACACGCACATGCGTCATGCACGCCCGTATTGGAAAATAAACTAAATGTAACCGTTGTATACGCTGTATCAGTGATGGGTACAATACAAATAATGACACCTCAAACTATTATTCTCTCACTTCTATTTGTATTTATTGTAGCAAAAACGATGAGTAAACAGCATCACTTCAAAGTACAACACATTTGTATACATTTTGGAATGTTTCCAAGATATGGCGATATATGTCGATCTCAATTTAATTGCAATAAGATAGATGGACTAGTGTGGTGTAGCTATTATGGGGAGTGTCTACCCCCACCCCCCCCCCCCCCCACCCAATCGACGCATATGATCCATGTAAATACCTCCATCGCACCCCTCCCCCCCCCCCCCCCCCCCAACATCATCACTCCACGGCCCACAGAGCAAGGATATAACTGAAACCATGCGTTATGCCAACGAATACCAATTATAGTAATAATAATCATACAAATAAGCGTAATAGTTGAGATAATGATAATCTAATCTAACCAACAACAATTAAAAAAAAAATAGTTATAAACAACTTCATTGGATATTTTGCGCAAATGATCGACCAAACACCAAACTGAATTTAGCATTGGCACAGCCTTCTCATAACGAAATTGAAGTACAAATGTATACAATTCGGTGGATTCACATTACAGTGCGCCACCTATCGGTTCCAGCGGACAGGCCAATTTCCATCTTCGGGGTCGACAACACAGTACATGTGGATGTAGTTGTGGCAAGATTGGTAGAGCGCGCGCTTTCCGATCATGAGGATCCCAAGTTCGAACCCTGCCCATCTGCCTTTGCAATATCATTGTGTGGGTTTTATAATTAAATAATTATTTAAGCGCTTAGAGGCTCTTTGCATTTGCGCTATATAATGTATATTATTATTATTATTATTTATATTACAGCCTAGCACCACTGAGCTGTATACGGCGCTTATATTTCTATGTCGACCATTTCCCATGAGGCATTGCGGATTCGAGCCAGTCCGCTGCCAAACCGATAGGTGGCGCACTGTATTGTGAATCCACCGACAAACTTTGATAATGGGCGGAATAACCACGCCTTACGTTGGAACATTTGAGAAAATGTATAGAACAAGTTGAACATTTCGTATTTATTACAAATTATAATAGCTAAATGTAAACAGGGCTACTTCAATTTGCAAACAACAGAACCAATTGCTGAACAAAGATATATATCGAGGCTCAGCATACCTCTTTTGCAAACACGTATACGCATGCAAAAAACGATCAAGATCTAACAAAATAAAGGTTAGATACCTTACTTCAGAATCACAATACCAATATTGCTTGCATCATTATTCCAATTACACGACGTTTGAATAATCATCTAGGATCAATGCAGATGTTTCTATTAATTGATCTTGAGTTATACCTCAAATTTGTATTTGGTTCCCGTTACGATGCCTTGTCCACGTTATTTATTTATGCAAATTTTATACTGCAATTTTGTGAAGATTTAAACATTTAATAGGCAGGTTTTAATTACTTTACCTGGTGAAAACATGGTTGATTGTAAGTCATTTTCAGTATAACACACATACATAAATCATAGTAAACACACATTGCAAGTCTGTTACGTATACAATGCACTGCAAATCAAACACAAACAAATACAAAAACAGCGTGTGAATAACTAATATGATGTTAATACCCCGTGTCACTTCAAATTGGCAATGTGCACGCTTGATTAATCACAATTTCGAGAAAGATGGGGCTCGTTTTCGCTTATATTTGCAAAATTTAACATCAAATATTCGCGTAAATAAAGAAAAAGGTAGATATTTTATGACGATGTTTGCGAAATTTTAACAAATAGGGCCACAGTATGTATGATGTTTGTCCACTTGAAGACTTTAAAGGGAAAGTTGAGTGTTGGTCAAACTTTATTTTAGTAAACAAAACCTGCACCACTACAATACAAAATAACAGTTAAAACTCCGCCATGCTCGAACGGAATAACAAATTACGAATGACTAAGTAAAAAGCCTGTTAAAGGGACACGCCCTGCTTTGCAAGCCAAATTTCAAAAGTTGCGAGGTTATTGTCTTATATGAAAGAAAATGTAATTTAACAGCATGCTTGCAAACATTTGGGCTTGAAATATCTTGTTCGTTTAATCATCCAGCGTTTAATTGTGCATAATACTCACCTGGTGAGAAAATTCGCACACAGATTCCACGGAGTACCACGTTGCTGTGCGTTTCCCATGCGTGACCCGCGCTAGGTACGTGACCAGCACACAGATCAAACAACGGCATAAGCGAATACTAAACAAAATAACCCAACCTCGCTTAAACTGACAACATGTAAGTATATATTCATCATTTTTTAGATCTTTTTCCGTGACATACCTTTACAAATTTCGGCTTCACAATACGTTTACAAGAATAAGTACAATATTGTTGTAATATTATGCAAAATCAGTTAAACTCCTTTATTGACCGATATATAGTTTGATGGAGGGACGCATTCGTTTTTCATTCGTAGAATCCAAATTACAGGGCTGTTCGATCTGATTGTTTTTGTTTGTGTTACATTTATCCCCATCAGTCAACTGGAAACTGTTCAGACGATTTGTAAAAGGGGGACAGTCCCTTTAAGAGCCATTAAAACTCAAAAGGCCAAAACTCAAGATGGCGCTCTCTAAAAACTCATTGGTTTCAACCATTTTAAATAAAATATTGTGCATGTGATGCTTTGTTGAATTAGTGATAAGATAGAGAGATAATCAACAACTATTTAAAAACCTTTTTTGGAGATTTTTGAAAAGAGGAAGCATCAAATAAAGTTTATTCTGTAATTTGCTGAAAATTACCTTGAAACGTTCCGAATAGTGGACCAGTTTAGTACGATCATGTTCAAACGTTTGAATATAAAGTGGCACAAACGGGGAAATATTCACAGCAAACACTTTCTTCAAAACAACTAAGAATCTTACAGCAGGAATATTAAAGGATCTTGTATTAAACTGTGTTGTCATGTACAAAACAAAAACATTTCATAGTTGATAAAATGTGTATAGTTGTGATCTGATATGTCCATCGAGTAAAGTGTGAAATGTCACGTTAAAAGAATATTACATGGCCAATTAATGGGTGAAAATGCTAAATGATATTCTCCAATTAATTGCACTGACTTTGTACACGGTAATACATTTACAGTGGATAATTAACAATCCCGCGGGCAATTACATATTAAATATATTTGTTACGAAAGGAAATGTCGGACAATTGAAAGCTGTTCCGAGCTTCTATTGGTAACACGAGCACATCGAGTTTGAGAGTTTAAAATCTGTATAAGTACTATGGGTTTGGACAATGCTACTAGATTCATTTAACGGTAATAATGAGTCGATATTGTTACTTTTCTTTGATACTAATATAAAATACATTTTTCAGACACTGCATTTAACCTCTACGTTAAAAATGCACAACCAATGTAACAGAAAAAAGAATTTTAACTTAGTATCCGTAAAATGTTATATTTATCATCCATGATGCTTGAAATAGTAAATACACACTGCACAAACACTATTTACAATAATACGCCAACTAATTTTAGGGCACCCCACCTTAAAGTGTATCATGAATTGTGTCCAATAGATTTCCGCTAGATATCTTTATTCCTGTTCGATGAAATCATCCCATTGCATTGTATGTATAACACATGCGAGCGAATATGACTAAAAGGTTGCAAACAGTTTAAAATGCGTTAATACACAAAGAAATTTGATGGGACCCTACAATGCCCCGTCTCACAAGTGTATTAATTATGTCCGCCTTTGTATGATTTATAGTGCACAAAATAGTTGTGGTAATCTGTTCTCTCTAGCTCTATACCTTCTGTTGATTTAGTATGATTTGTTGATGTAGGACTTTTTAGGATATCCTACTTTAATGGACTCGTAATTAGCCTATCATGTTCTGCATGACCATGTAAACATAAAATATTGACTTAAGTGACCACGCCCCTCCCTCCCCCCCCCCCAAAAAAAAAAAAATATACAAAAAAAAAAATATATATATATATTAATAATAAGAATTAATTAAATAAAAAATGAATAAATACCAAAGTAAAATAATATGAAATTAAAGAAATAATAATAATAATAATAAATACATTAATAACTACAATAAATACCAAAACAAATGTATAATACAGATTTAATTTAAAAAATCATCGTTTTGTTAAAATAAAATTCTCCTCTGAATTATATTCCTGACTCTGTTGATGTAAATTGAGGCATGACGTCTTGAGATGCTTCTTCACGGCATCATCGTGAATCGTCCAATGAGATGACAGGTAGCAATCAGCAGGACGGGAGCAACAAGAACCGGAGCTGCAAAATAAGTATGACAATTTGGAAAAGGTAAAAGCAAGACTATCGACTAAAGATAGATAAAGAATTGATAGTAAACCAATTTTATAGCATTTCCAAGTCTTAAGAATATCAGGCTGTATAATATTACTGACAATTATTGTAAGCTTGTCAAATGTTTGCCGGTCATTAATGTATTTCCACTGGATTTAAATTACCGAAATATATCTAAAGGGATCTTAGTTACTGTGTTTGCATGTGCAAAAAAGGGATGAGTGGTTGATACAATGTGAATAACGTCGGTCTGTGATCATTATGAAATAGCAGAATATACTAGTGTTACTAAAATATTGCAAACAATGTTAAAAGGGGTAGTACAGTTTGGGTGAGGCTGAACTTTAGTAACCAAAACCTGCACAATAATATTACAAATAATAGTAATAACTCCACCATGAAAATTACAAACGACTAAGTAAAAAGCCTGTTATCATTAAAAGGAGCAATTAAAATACAAAAGGGTGCTCTCTGAAAAAGCAGTGGTTTCAACCATTTTTCAAACAAAATTATGCATGTAATATTTTGTTGTAATAATGATTAAATAAAGAGATCATCAACAACTATTAAAAAAAACACCTGTTTTGAAAACTTTTGAAAAGTAACAAGCATTTTTTTAATTAAAAAAAAGAAATCATCGAATAAATCTGGGGCCAGAATTATTCCGATAAGATATATTTTATTGGTTTTTCAGCCGTTTGTGAACCGATTTTTTATAAAATAAAGTGTATTCTGCTTTAAAAATTGTATGCTCTTTGAAATGTTACACTCAGTTTTTCATTATCTCACACAAACAATGAATTCGTGCAGGGCCCTCTATACCTAAACTGAACTACCCCTTTAATACTAAACAAGTACCTACCCACCAACCAAAAAAAAATAAAAATAAATATTAAAAAAATAAAATAAAAAAAATAAAAAATAAATAAATAAATAAATAAATAAATACATAAATAAATACAATTTAAACAATTTAAAAAACAAATGCATAAATAACTGAATCCAGCAACAAAAAATAACAATTTGATTGAATGGGTAGTATTGGATTGTATGATCTGCGTTTAAGAGGTACCATTACATTGTATGTGTTACAATATTGCAAACCTACCCATACTTTCCGATTCGTCAATACACTGGACTATTTCATCGCAGTTGTATCTACCGACTGGACTGACTTGGACGGCAGCTGTAGCCTTGGATTCCAGCTTGATGCAGATCTTTGCAAAGTCATCGCAAGATACTTGATCCAGATTGAGCGTCACATTAAGGAGTGGGAAGGTCTCGACCGGATCGGTGTGGTAGAACACCATGCTTGAGTATGAATCTGGAATGTCAGCCTCAACACCATCTGAATGTATAGAGATAAATGCATGGTTAAACATTATTTTCCTTATATGTAATGTATCAGTTTGACTGAAATGTATGGTGTGCAATTACTTATGAATCTCCCCTCCACCCTCATTAGGTACAGCTCAATTAGAACCTCAGCTCTGACACAACCAAATATATGTGTTTCTATGTCTCAACCGTCCGCCTAAACAAATTATTCAACTAGTTTGTCGTTTACTTGTGTTTTGCTTCTTTATAAATTGTATTGTGATAACTTGTATACGTGCCTTCGCAGTTGTTGCGATCGCAAGAACACGTGACAAAATTCTAGTACGGAAGTAGATTCACGATCAGCTCTTCCATAGACTAACACGGGATTTTGTTCTCAAATCAACTCGCACAGGATCCGATATTTGGCAGAGATTTTCTTTTATCCAAGTATTATTTGTAAGGTAAGAAACCAACGTTTATGATCCTGTATTTTTATAACGATCCTTCAACAAATAAACCTTATAAAACGACGTTAAGTCGGCTAATAAGAGTGGGGCCCTGCCTAGTCCCATCTGTTCAAATATGTGTGGAGTGCATGAGTGTGCCCGTATTTTGCGTCGGTGACTTGCCTTTTCCAGCTGCCAAACACTCCCAAATGTGCTTTAAAATTAAACCTATGCCTCATGGTTTCATACACCTGAGACATTCATTTGGTTAATTAATTTCTACCTAAAACACGTGTTTAGCAGTTGGAAAAGTAAAGTCACCGACGCAAAATACGTGCACTCACACACATTTGAACAGATGGGACTGGGCAGGGCCCCACTCTTATTAGCCGACTTAACGTCGTTTTATGAGGTTTATTTGTTGAAGGATCGTTATAAAAATACAGGATCATAAACGTTGGTTTCTTACCTTACAAATAATAATTGGATAAAAGAAAATCTCTGCCAAATATCGGATCCTGTGCGAGTTGATTTGAGAACAAAATCCCGTGTTAGTCTTTGGAAGAGCTGATCGTGAATCTACTTCCGTACTAGAATGTTGTCACGTGTTCTTGCGATCGCAACAACTGCGAAGGCACGTATTATACTTATAATGATAATTGTAATTAACAATAACAGTTATATTAGTGTCATTAATATTAGTACAATCTAGTATCATTAGTACTATTATTGTTATTAGTGTGTTATTATTATTTCAAAGTTCGTTACCTGCGAGTTCATCCTCAAGATAATTAGCGGGATAGATGATGAATGCCAGGTTGCTGAAATTAACATTGCCGCTCGTTACCTCAACCGTTACAGACATTATCACTAAAGCGCCGCCACCGATTGTAATCGGGTCATCGGGATAAACGATGTCAGCCCTTACCAAAGAGACAACGCCTGAAAATTAAAATTGTATTTATTATACTCATCATGCTCAACTTCTCAAACAAACCATTATTATGATGCTTATGATAATGATATGGTGCTATCAATCTAGAAATGCATACCAAAGCCCAATGTTATACTGTATTTAGCTGATACGCCCTAATATGGCTCATCAAGGCATTCCAAGGATTGTATTTACTACACTAGGCGTAAGAGCAGCAAATGTGGATTTAGATCCTTGTTTAATGACACATGTGCCGGATAAACTCTACAATAATTACTGTATAATACAAAAAGTTAAATTTGTATATACCAGACTTATATTTCACAGATTACAGTATGACAGTACATAATGTTAGTAACTACAGTAGTTGGTTCTGACATAAGACCGTTAATTGCGTGACACTACTTCCTGATCGTTGTTAATCAAACTCTTATTACATTCGCCTTATTTTTGTTATTATGATAGCACAGATGGTGGAAACGGTTCCACTTCTAAAATATTCATTCCTAATTAAAATCAAAGATTTGTTTTGTACAATTACACATTGTTCAAGTAAAGCAGGATTACAGTATGGTTGATTTAAATTTGAGTAACACAAATATGAGTGCAATGTGTATTATACACAATCTAAGACAATTTTTGACACAATAAAGAATTGATACGAGTGATATACCTATACCCTAACAATAAAGAGCTGCCTTTTACTTGTTAATAGGGTAATAGTTGTTTTTGTTCAAAAGCTTTTTTCAAAAGTGTTTTCGAATCCGATAGTGTTTATATTTATCGCAATCTGAGTCCATTATAAGGTTACACAATTACATTTCGGAAAAAATAATGTGTCGTAGTTTGCAAATGACGCTTGGAGAATCAGATTATTCTCGGCGATATGGAATGTGATATCGAAAAACACTTATAATTAATTTGTATAATCAGAAATGACACGATAAGATATAGGCAGCGGAACTTCTATCCACTAAAATGAAACGAATACCAAAATATTAGTTTGTACAGACATTATGACAGTAGAGGCATTGATGTCGCAAGAGATTGTCGTTTTTCGTTTATTTTATCCCCAAGGTTAGTGGTTGGGTATCAAGTAATTACTGGGATATATCATTGTAGATATTAATCAGTTATTCAGCTAAATCTATATGGGTAAATCACCTGGAGATTCTTCACACGTGGGGGTATCCAGAATCCCATACCCGCTGATAAGCCAAGTGCCGTCTGATTCGCAGGTAAAGGTGACGTCATGACTCGACTCGTAGCCTTCGTTACAGTAGAATGTGCCCACGTCCCATAAGTCGGAACCCGAGACGACCAGGTAACCATTGACAGGAGCTGCTACAATGTCTTCCAATGGTTGACAAGAGCTACTGGACGATGAAGATGAAAATACAGATGAGGATCCTGCCATACGAAAATAAAAATGAAGTACAATTACAATTATAGCTACCCTACGTAACCTTTAATGCGCCAGTCTATCGGCGCACTACTCACTTGAACGGGTCGGGTTTCACAATAAATTTCAGATTTGTTGATGTCTTTTCAACTACTTGGCTTGGATCTGTAAAATCCTTGAAAAATGTCCTTGTTACTATAGGTCTCGTTGTTCTGCTAAAACTAACAATCAACTAAATATTCGTATGAAAAGTGACATGACCAAATGCTTCCACTTTATTCCATATGTATCGTTCGGGCGACGAAATAGTACCTCCCCTTTCATCAATCGCTTATTCCAGAACCACGGAAGTAAACAGTTTGAATTTTACATTTAAATAAGGCTTAATAAATTCTGTATACAGTGGTACCATTTTTTTCTTTAGGGAGGATATTTGGCTTTTCAAATGATATGGGTGGCGCCGCGCCTAGGCGGCTAGCCGCCCTGGTTGTTATAATAGACACTTAGCTAGCACTGCCTGCTGGCATATAAATGTAGCTACTAAATTTACCCGCCAGACCCGACATTCGTAACTGATGACGTAATTTCTTGGAAATCTTGAGTTATTTGTTTACCCTGCAGTGTGACTCATGCAGGAAAACGATGATATTTTAAGTATCATCCATGTTTACGATAAGAAAATAATTATTTTATGTGAAATATCACTTTGAAGGTCGTAGGGTGGCGCATTAATGGTTACGTACGGTAGACTAAAATTCGTCCCTTTTACATATTATGTAATATGTACGTATATGAAATAATGTATGTGCAATTGATTTCAGAAAACGCTCATTTATTAAGTCATAACATAATGATATCCGCCAATCCAAGACAAAAAAGGAAGAAAAAAACATACTCGAAATTCGAATAAGCGCAGGTAAGATTGTCAGTCAAAGTATTGCACTCTGGGATAGTAAGTACGCGACAAAAGTTATGGATACATAACTCCTGTTACTATTTTACTGTTAAACGGTTAAATGTACATGTTTATGTGCAATTTGATTACGTCAGAAAATCAAATTGACCAAGGTTATGTATGAAATCATATTTACATCTGTTATTATTTCTCTTTATGAAGACTATCTAGGGATATCTATGCGTTTAAAGAATTTAAAGGGACACAAGTCTGAATATGATTAATGACGAAAACGACAAAATGCTGACAGATTTTAAGGCCATCAAGAACATATGGGTGCAGTGCAGTACCAAGCTGTCCGCTGCACAGGATATTGATGACGACATAGAGCATGTAGAGTGGGAGGAGAGCAGTAAAACAGAGCCACCTCCTCTAAGATAGAAGATTGAACTGGCAATGAAACAATTGAAATATGGCAAGTCCCCTGCTTTTGACAGCTTACCTTCTGAGATGTTGTATGATAAAGGTGAAAAGGGAGTTTACTTGATGTGGCGTCTCTGTTGCAACATTATGGAAGACGAAGGAGTGGCCTAAAAACTGGTGAAGAGCTGCATTCTTACCATCACCAAAGAAGGGGGATCTAACATACTGTATAAATCATCGCACGATCAAGTTAATTTGCCATATAAGTAAAGTGCTTTTGAAGATCATTTGAAGGAGAATAACAGCTGATTTCAAAGAAGAGCAGACAGGGATCCGTGGAGAGATCAGATTGTTAACATTAGAAACATAATGCAGGGAACACAGACACCCTCTCTACATGTGTACCATACAGATTAAAGTAAGGAATTCAATTATTTAACTGTGTAAGCCATCATCAAATGTGGGTCATAATGAACAAATTATGTCTCCCAAGTCACATAGTAGAACTTATCAATTATACTGACATTATGATAATTGCACTGCATGGGTTTATTGGAGGAGTGATGTTTGGATGTACAAAGATAACAACAATGAGATATGCAGTTGATACTACTCTTATTCTCAGCAGCGCGAGGAAACCTTTGACTTGTTGAAACGCATTAAGAAATTAAGCGATGAGAAAGACCTACTATTGAACACTAAATTACGAAAATAATGGTTGTTGATAAAGACAGACACAACAATGATTTCAGCATAGATGGGAAAATATCAAAGTGGTCAATTAGTTTGAAAAATTATTGGGTTCTATAATCAACAACAAAGGAGAGAGCACCTGAGAGATGAGAAGAAAACACTCGCAATTGCATGATCGACAGTACAGAACATGTCTCATATCTGGAAGAGCGAAGGCCTTTCACACTGTCTGAAGGTTGATCTTCTACGTGCAGCTGCATTCACTATTGCAACAGCTACCGATTAATGGGCTATGACTTAGATTGACAGAAAAAGAGTTAGCGCTCTCGAAATGTGGTGCTACAGAAGGCTTTTGGAGGTGTCGTGGAAATAAAGAAAGACAAATGTGTGGATTCTGAACATGATTGGTACCGACTTAAATATCAGAAGGGGAATTATTAAAGAGAACATATGAATATTTGGGAGGACAGAAGGAGTTGGAAAACAAATACTGGAAGGAGCAATTGAAAGAAAACATGGCAGAGGTCGTCCAACATATTGAACTGATGATGTAATCATTGTAATGAGAGTGTCTGGAGAAGGAATGAAAGGTGCAACACGCTTGAAAAGGGGGGATCTTCTGTGTTTTCGTAAAGGTCACATCAGCACTATAAATCGCCACCTGAACTTGATGATCATCATTATAATTATTTATTAAAAAAGGATTGTAAGTGGTCGCCATATAAATTGTGCTCCTAATTTCAATAGTTTGGGATTGAGACCATCCAATCCCATAGCCCCTTTGAAACCAAAATTAAGTAATTCCTTCCTAACAACAGTTATAGCAGTTATATATTGGGATGTAAACACTGTATCTTGTCGATATGAAGTTCCCATAAAATTAGAGTCACTATCATTACATACATTGTATTACTGTTCGTTCACGTTAAGAGCTTCATTATATTATGTATTCGCAATAACACTATTATCATAAATAAGTTCTCCATTGCAAATAATATCAAGATCTGTTTTGACAGTCTTCGGGGGTATTATGTTTTTTTTCTCCAAATATTCTTCAATTAATTCTTTATTTTAATAATATCCTGTTAAATGTATATTCGCTTTGTTTGCTCGAATTCGATAGTTTATATTTATCCCACTCTCAGTCCATGTAAGGTTACACAAAATACTATGGAAACAAATTATGTGTCTTAGTCTGCATATGACGTTTGGAAAATCACATACTATTCGGCGATATAGAATGTGTTATCGAAAATCAATAATATGCCTTTGTATAAGCAGAATTGACAGGATAGGAAATACGCGGCGGAACTTTTAGCCACCATGATAACCAACATATTAGTTTGTATACACATTACAACAGGGGAAGGGACAATGATGTCGCAACAGTTTGCTTTTTTTCGTGTGTGTTCTCTACAGGGTCGGTGAATTGGTTATCAAGTTAGTACTGGAAGGGCTGTCGAACTTGCAGATATTGTTAATCTAAATCACTTTGGGTGCATTCACCTGGAGATTCTTCACACGTAGGAATGTCCACACTCCCATACCCGCTGATAAGCCAAGTGCCGTCTGCTTCGCAGGTAAAGGTGACGTCATGACTCAACTCGTAGCCTTCGTTACAGTAGAATGTGCCCACGTCCCATAAGTCGGAACCCGAGACGACCAGGTAACCATTGACAGGAGCTGCTACAATGTCTTCCAATGGTTGACAAGAGCCACTGGACGATGAAGAAGAGGAACCTGCAATAAGAAAATAAAAACTAGTGTAATTAAATATAATGTATTCATTGTTCTTGATTAAGACCTCTTAAAGAATCATGATACTTTTTTGGACAGGGTTGGTTAAGTTATTGTATTTTGTGTTGCTAGTACTGGGTGTAACAAAAAACCTGTTATGTTTTTAATCCGTAATAACTCAGTCGTTTATGAATGGAATTAAATCAAAACTTCAGACAATGTAAAAAGATACTGTCAAACTTTCTGTGCCAAGTTTGATTAGATTTCAACTAGAGAAAGGGTGGCTATTGTCAATTTAAAAATGTGGCTTCGAATCTGAGACCTTCTTCCCAATGCACCCATAGATAAAGCAGTATATCCCATTCATTGATGCATTCAAGGAGTAAACGACCATTTGGTTGGGATTCATCCCTTACAAAAGACTTGGTCAATGAGGGCACCGACACAAAAGGTGACCGCGGACAGTCATGTCTATTTACGGATTAAAAACATAACAGGTTTTTTGCCACCCTTTCTCTGGTTGAAATCTGATAAAACTTGGCACAGGAAATTTGACATTGTCTGAAGTTTTGATTTAATTCCATTCATAAGCGACTGAGTTATTACGGATTAAAAACATAACAGGTTTTTTGTTACACCCAGTACATCTCTCCACTACACAGTATAGATTTTGTCAACCGGGAGAGTAATACGGTATGTAAGAGAATCTTTATTGGGAATGAAACGCTGGAAACTTCGCTTGCTCTTACTGATATGTGCAGAATTCCTGTCGCTTTTAGTCTTATATTTCCTCATGGGTATGACCTATTATGGAAATGATAACTTTTTTTGTTTTGAATCACTATCAACTGATTTGAATGACCACTGGAGGCTGCCATGTTTTTTAATGGTACCGCCTGAAACTTCATCAGAGTGCATCTAAGCGTGTACTTACAAAAGCGGGTTATGTAGCCGCTGTTGTTAAATATGCTGCTATATCAGCGGTTACGTAACCCACATGTTGTTAGTGCAAGGTCAGATGACGTTTCATAGTATGGTACACTTATACAAAAATGGCAGCCTCCAGGGTTCAGGTAAAACATATAATAGTGGTTAACAAAATATTTGTTTAAAAGAAATATAGAAGTGACAGGAATTGTGCGCTTATGACTAATAGTAAGCGAAAATGCCGATTTGTGAGCGAAAACACTCCGACCGCGGAATAAGTCCGGACGGACAAGATCCGTGCGCGGATTTTGTCCGACATGCCGATACATTATTTGGGTTGCTAGCTTCAATTTCCAAAAATATAGTTGCGAACAAAACTAGCCCTAACCATATCCTGAAATATGGTGGCAAAATATTATATTTGGTGGCTATAATTAAGACTAAAAGAGATTACTAACATGTGTGTTGAAGTGATCGCATATGTCCACATTCAAAGCAATATGTAAACATTTCACGCTAATTAGATTCCTGCCAAAATTGTCTTAGACAAATGAATATTAATTCTTTTTTATATGGAGCATACTAACCTGTGGATTCTTGACAGAAGGGGAGATCTCCATAAAAATACCAGGAGCCGTCTGATCCGCAGGTCAGTTCGAGGTCGTGGCTCAACTCGTAGCCGACGTCGCAGATGAACGTAGTCACATCTCCTTCGCTGTACTCCGACGCTGCCATGCCTCCATTCGCTAAGGTCAGTGGCGAGCAGGATGCTGTAACAATTATAAGTACATAAGCAAATTATGTTATACAGTTGGCAGATGGCGCATGGATAATCCAAAAAAAATCATGTTCATACTAACACTAAAATAACGGGACAGGTTTCGGTTTTCAAATGTCCATTTTGTTCAAAAGATATTTACGATTGAAGTGTTCAGTTATGAAATTGTCTATATGCCGTGTAAGTACAATAAGTAAGTGAATATCACTTTGCATTTTTGCTCATATCTTAGCCAAAAAACATCAAAATAACGTGTAGTGTTCACACATTACTTTGTGGACATATACGATTACTCCAATACATATGTTAGTAATCACTCTTCACTTGTTGCGCTTGCCAACACTAGATCCCTTCAAGCACAAAGGATGGGACAATGATGTCGCAGAAAAGTGTCGCTTTCGTTTATTTTCTCTACAGGTTTAGTGAATGGGTAGCACGTAAGTACTGGAAGGGCTGTCGAACTTGTATGTATGATCTTGCTAAATCACTTTGAATATATTTACCTGAATATTGTTCACACGTGGGGACCTCAAGGCTCTCACAGCCAAAGATATACCAAATGCCGTCAATTGCGCACTTAAAGTTGACGCCGTGACTCAACTCATAGCCTGCGTCACAGTTGACTGTGCCCGCGTCCCATAGGTCGAAACCCGACACGTCCAGGAAACCATTGACAGGAGCTGCTACAATGTCTTCTAAAGGTTGACAGAAGGCACTGAAAGAGGATGATGGTGATAAAGATGAAGACAGAGATGAAGACAGTGATGGAGATGAAGATGAAGATGAAGATGAAGAGGAAGACAGAGATGGGAATTCAGATGAAGATGAAGATGAAGACAGATATGGAGATGAAGATGAAGATGAAGACAGGGATGGAGACGAAGACGAAGATAAAGATGACGATGAAGACAGAGATGGGGATGAAGATGAAGATGAGGACAGAGATGGAGATGAAGATGAAGATGAAGATGACGATGAAGACAGAGATGAAGATGAAGATGAAGATGGAGATAGAGATGAAGACAGAGATGAAGATGAAGATGAAGATGAAGATGAAGATGAAGACAGGGATGGAGACGAAGACGAAGATAAAGATGACGATGAAGACAGAGATGGGGATGAAGATGAAGATGAGGACAGAGATGGAGATGAAGATGAAGATAAAGATGACGATGAAGACAGAGATGGGGATGAAGATGAAGATGAGGACAGAGATGGAGATGAAGATGAAGATGAAGATGACGATGAAGACAGAGATGAAGATGAAGATGAAGATGGAGATAGAGATGAAGACAGAGATGAAGATGAAGATGAAGATGAAGATGAAGATGAAGATGAAGATGAAGATGAAGATGAGGACAGAGATGAAGATGGAGATGAAGATGACAAAGAAGAGCGAGAGGAAGATGAAGATGAAGACAGAGACGGATATGAAAATGAAGATGAAGACAGAGATGGAGATGAAGATAAAGATGAAGATGAAGATGAAGATGAAGATGAAGATGAGGACAGAGATGAAGATGGAGATGAAGATGACAAAGAAGAGCGAGAGGAAGATGAAGATGAAGACAGAGATGGAGATGAAGATGAAGATAAAGATGACGATGAAGACAGAGATGGGGATGAAGATGAAGATGAGGACAGAGATGGAGATAGAGATGAAGACAGAGATGAAGATGAAGATGAAGATGAAGATGAAGATGAAGATGAAGATGAAGATGAAGATGAGGACAGAGATGAAGATGGAGATGAAGATGACAAAGAAGAGCGAGAGGAAGATGAAGATGAAGACAGAGACGGATATGAAAATGAAGATGAAGACAGAGATGGAGATGAAGATAAAGATGAAGATACAGATGAGGATGAAGATGAAGATGAATAGAGAGAGTGAGATGAAGACGACGATGAAGTTAGAGACGGAGATGAAGATGAAGATGCAGATAGAGATGAAGATGCAGATGGAGACAGAGATGAATATGCAGATGAAGATGAAGATGAATATGAAGAAAGAGGTCTAGATGGACATGAATATGAAGATGAAGATGGGGATGAAGATAGAGACGATGATGAATACAGAGATGGAGATGAATATGACGATGAAGTTAGAGATGGAGATGAAGACGATGATAGAGATGGAGATGAGGATGAAGATAAAGATGAAGATGGAGATGAATAAGAAGATAGAGATGGAGATGAAGATGAAGACGAAAATGAGGATGAAGATGGAGATGAAGACAAAGATAAAGAAGAAAATGGAGAAGATGGAGGTGAAGATGAAGATGGAGATGAATAAGAAGATATATATGGAGATGAAGATGAAGATGAAGAAGAAGATGGAGATGAAGATGGAGATGAAGATGAAGATGAGGATGAAGATGGAGATGAAGATGAAGAAGAATATGGAGATGCAGATACAGATGAAGATGAAGACGAAGATGGAGATAGAGATGGAGATGAGGATGAAGACGAAGATGAGGATGAATATGGAGATGAAGATGAAGATGAGGATGAAGATGAAGATGGAGATGCAGATACAGATGAAGATGAAGACGAAGATGGAGATAGAGATGGAGATGAGGATGAAGACGAAGATGAGGATGAAGATGGAGATGAAGATGAAGATGAAGATGAAGACGAAGATGGAGATAGAGATTGAGATGAGGATGAAGACGAAGATAAGGATGAAGATGGAGATGAAGATGAAGATGAGGATGAAGATGGAGATGAAGATGAAGATGAGGATGAAGATGAAGATGGAGATGACGATAAAGATGAAGATGAAGACGAAGATGGAGATGAAGATGAGAAACCTGCAATAAAAAAAATGAAGTACAATTAACATTACTTATAATGTAATGATTCCTTTCAAAATGATTTCAGAAAACGTTAACTCAGTAAGTCATAATAAATCGATACCTCCCCCCGCCCCCCCCCCCCCCCCCCCCATCCCCAAACAAAAGAAATACAAATTAAACAAATTTAAAAGAAAAAAAGAAGGGAGGTACCCTTCCAGAAATTCGAATTTGCGCCGGTAAGATTGTTGGTCAGAGTTGGTAACTGCTGACACATGAATGTAAAAAGTTAAAGTTGATTTGAACTGTTCACACTAATATATGTTGTATGTCATGATTGTATATAAATTGTATTTTAAAAATCCTACTAATAAAACAATACGAAATGGTGTGACTAGCAAGATTTCATCTACGAACAGGGAATATTTTGTATGCCAATTTGTTTGTGTTCAATGTACATGTAATATAAATAAAACACTGAAAGGTATAAACATTGAATTGGGTAAAACACATATATCAATTAACATAGAAAAGGTTGTGATAGATTGTATAGAGGTGATCGAAAAAATTATATTCTAGATTCTATTAATAATACATGTAATTGTGTTGATATTGGTTTTTAATTTTAATCGCAATTATAATCAGTCTGATGATATTGATGTAACTTCTTTTATTGTGACTTATACGAAATATATATTTTTTTAATCCTGTAACTCCAGGTGAAATAATTGATAATTATTGTCAAACAATTTTAAAACAATTATAGTGTAGGATATGATGGTACTGATATGAAAGTAATACAACTGTATATTTATTATATGTTATCCACTATGTAAAATATGTAATTCTTGCCTATAATCCGGAGTATTTGTAGACAAGCTCAAAATTGCTAGAGTATTACCAAGTTTAAATGAGGTTGTCCTATTAAAAATGGTAAAACATTATCGACCAATAAATATTTTATGTGTGTTTGTTAAGGTTTTTGTTTATAATCATAACAGGTGTTTGTTTGAGTTACCAGGAACCAAGAATAATACAACTTGTGCTTTGTTGCTGGTTACTTCTTTCATTTCCGTATTATTGACATAAACATACATTACTTGGTTACTTTATTAAGTATTGTTGTTGGAACATAACACAAACTTATGAATTGAATCGCATTGCATTAAATTGAGTTCCGGGTCTTTATTTTTAATCACAAATTATAATTAATATTTCACTTGTTGATTTAGATAGATGTATTAGTATGGGGCCTCGAGTAAGAAACTATTCTTTATCATGTTTAATTGGTGTGACTGGAACAATGAGATGATACTTTTCTGGTCCCTATTAGCGCTCGGGGAGGAGATGTACAGAGCAGACATGATGTCTTGTTTCGGTTTCGTTTTGGAAAATGATGCTGGGGTGTGATTGTCGAGACGTCTGAATAGGAGGTTCGAGATCGAGTGTGTTGTCATCCAGTGCATGCTCAGCAGTACCGAATGCGTTGATGTGCTTTATGATGCAAATGAGAATATCAAAAGGGTTTACATGGGACCCTGTGTATTAGTCTGATGCGCAATTATGGTTGTCCGCCAACGCACAACATGGTCTCATGTGAGTTAGAATAGTGCAACAGATTATTGTGCGAGGGTGAACTGTTACCCAGGGGGCCAACATACATTTTAGGTGCAAGATAAACATCTAAGGGGAATAATTTTCAGAGGTAAACATGTCAGTAAACAAAATGTCAGCCGTAAAAATGGCAGTGGAAAAAAGTCAACAAAAAATATGGCAGTTGAAAAACTACCAACAACAAGAATATACCAGTTTTATTTCAACTATTTTAATGACAACACATATTTCAGATTTGTACTCTGCTGCGATCTCTTTTTTTTTCTTGAAGATGGCGTCTAAAATGGCACCTGGTTTTACTTAAAATAGATAATTGGCAAAAGTCTACTAACCGACATATACAATTGTCATGATATTGGTGTCATATGCAGGACAATCACAATATCTGCACATTACATTATTGCTCATGGCTATTTTCACCAGCTCTATCATCCCGTAAATGCCACGAAAACACAGTTGTGCCATGTATTGTCACGTATCCCCACGTATTGCCTCAAATCTAGTCGAACTAAGTGCACTCTAAATTTAAAAAATGGCCACCATCTTCACCTATTTGCCTAAATGTCTTAGAAATAAAACAGCTAGAGAGCTAATTTAATTGGCTAAACCTTTGGGGGTCAACGAGTTATCAAAATCGATTGTAAAGCTTCATGGCAGCCCTCTTGCACATGCGATCGATTAGCAATTAGTAATAAGCTTAACTCATTGCTCGTTCGCATATATAAGCAAGCACACACAACATGTAACATTAATATTAATCTAAGCATGTTTTACATGTTTTAAGAGAGATTCTAAATCTTATTACCATTTTAAATGTACGTCGTATTGGTGAACACATGCTACGTTATGAATTATATTGCATTAGCCATTATTATTAGTATATACCAGTGATTAGATACCCTATATTGAAAAAAATGAATTTGTTGGGGTATATGTTTTTACATTTTTTGATGGTGCATAAGGCCTGATTTATAGGCACTCTCTATCTGAAATGTTCGCGATGTGAATGATTATATGATGATGATGTAAATTGATGATGTAAAATGACGATAATGATGATGTAAATTCATCTTACGATATATTTTTAAATATTTTTAATTGTCAATTAGATATTGATATCCCACAACAAAGAGATAAATCTTGTAATTATAAAACGTCTCCAAGACTCCCATGGATCTCTAAATCTTTATTACGATCGATAAATAGAAAAAATAACTTGTATTATAAATATAAACTAAAAGGTACTGATAAACTTAAATTAAAATATACTTCTTATAAAAATACACTTATTAAACTCATACGTTTGGAAAAAAGAAGGTATTTTGTTAATCGATTAGAATTATCTAAAAATGACATGCAAACAACTTGGAAGATTATTAAACAAGCAATGAATTTAAATAAAAATAAATCAAATATAACTAGAATTCGACAGGATAATGTGATGGTTGATGATCCTGGTAATATAAGTAACATTTTTAATATATACTTTTCTTCAATTGGAGAAAATCTTGCTCAAAATATTCCTGCTTCAGATAAACATTTTGTTGATTTTTTAAGTACTCCCAATCCTGATTCGATTTTTTTTGTACCTATTCATAAAAATGAGATTTTGGATATAGTCTCTAATTTAGATAATAAGAAAAGTTCAGGCTACGATGGTGTAAATAACTTTTTATTAAAAGGTATTATTGTTTCTATAGTTGATCCTCTCGTTCATATTTTTAATTTATCTTTATTAAATGGTCAAGTCCCGGATATAATGAAAATTGCTAAGGTCGTCCTCCTCTTTAAGAAAGGAGACAAACTAGATGTTAGTAATTATCGTCCAATTTCTTTGTTGTCCACACTTTCTAAAGTTTTAGAAAAAATTATATATACTCGTACTATTTCTTTTTTTAAGAATAATGATATTTTTTCTAACTTTCAATTTGGATTCAGGGAAAAACATAGCACAATTCATGCTTTATTGTCTTTTGTAGATAAGGTGGCACATGCTATTGATAAATCATTACACACAGTAGGAATTTTCCTTGACTTCTCCAAGGCCTTCGACACGATTAACCACAATATTTTACTCTATAAACTTTCTCATTATGGTATACGTGGGAAGGCCTTGGAGTGGTTCCGGAGCTATCTTTCTAATAGAAAGCAGTATGTTTCTTTAAATGATGTTAATTCCGAATTTCGTTATGTCACTTGCGGCGTTCCCCAAGGAAGCTTATTGGGTCCACTTTTATTTATTATTTATATAAATGATTTTTGTAAATCTTCCGATATATTGTCATTCATACTATTTGCTGATGACACTAATTTATTTTTTTCTCACAGAAATCCACATATTCTAGTAGAAACGATTAATATTGAGTTATTTAAGATTTCCCAGTGGATAAGAGCTAATAAATTATCTTTAAATGTTCAGAAAACAAAATATATGCTTTTTAGTAAATCAATAGATTCTTTGCCCTCAAATATTGTTTTTGATAATAATGTATTGGAAAATGTGCCTTTTATTAAATTTTTGGGAGTAATTGTTGATAATAAACTTTCATGGAAATGTCACATTGATAGCATTTGTAAAACTATTTCGCGTAATATTGGAGTTATAAAACGGTTAAAAACTTGTCTCCCAATGAATTCTTTGTTTATGTTATACTCATCTTTAATATTGCCGTACTTAAACTATGGCCTTCTTGCTTGGGGGAACACGCATCAATCGTTTTTAGATAGGCTATTATTGTTACAAAAAAGGATTATTCGTATTATTTGTGATTCCACTGCACGCTCCCATACAGACCCTTTATTTTTTAATAATAAATTATTAAAAATTAATGACTTGTACTTATACCAATTAGGTCAATTTATGTATAAATATGACAATAATTAATTACCTTCAGCTTTTGATTTTATGTTTTTTTTAAATCAATCCGTTCATAATTACCCAACTAGACAGTCAAATGAATTTCATTTACCCCTTTTAAGAACTTTATTAGCTCAGAATACGTTTATTTATGATGGTCCTAAATTTTGGAACACTCTTGATATAGGTATGAAAAATGTACCTTCACTTAATTCTTTCAAAAGAAAACTTAAATTATATTTATTACAACGTTATGGTATTAGTTACCTTAACTGTTTGGTAATGAAAAAGGGTCATCGTAAAAAACCTTTCATTATTATTATTGTTGCTTATTCTGGAAATTGCGCCGCTATTTTAATGAAATAATATTTCTTATTCTCTTAATTTGTATGAAATTTTTGTTTTTATTTCATTTTATACATTTTCTTTTAGTCTTGCAGGTCCATACCTTCTCATTCCATACCTTCTCAATCCATTCATATTTTCTATATTTTCATTATCTTTTGTACAGCATCTCCTTGTTCATGTATGCTTCCACACTGCGTCTTATTTGTTCATACATTCATGTTCTCTTCAGTAGTCTCCGTAGGCACAACACTATTTTGAATTCTTATCAAACAGTTTTGGAATAATTACATTTTTTTGTAATACTACACTGTATAATATTTGCTATCTTGTTTGTTTTTTTGTTTGTTTTTTCTATTATTCACACTTTTTCCGTATTTGATTTATCGTATTTTTTTCCGTATTTGATACTTTCATTACTTTGTAAAACATTAATTTTTGAGGGATTCCACATTCTACAAGCCATGCTTTTTAGTGGATCCCTCCATTTTCACTTGAAATTTAAACATACAGCAACATTCGTTTACTTTCTGTTTCCGCTTTTATAATATGATTATTTCTAAATGTCAAAATTGAATTGTACCTTATTTAAAAATCTAAAATTTCGTAGTATCTTAATTCATTATATTTTAATCAATTATTATATCAACATACATTGTGATTGCCAATGTTTATAATTTATTGTTTATACTTTCACAAATGTTGTTGTGAATTATTCATTGTAAATATATGTACCTTCTTGTTGAAAATGAAATAAAATTGAACATTGAACATTGAATATGTTTTACTTGCATCCGTATTAAATAGCATTACAGATTAGATTTCTACACATTTAATGTACGTCATACATTTTGGACACTTGAATAGTGTTGATTAAAATGGTGTTTAGCTTCTATGGGTCCGCATAATATGACGTCGTTATAGCAATCAGCTTAACTGATTCCTCTTCCCATAAACAAACAAGTTTACACGCTATAAAACAAATATTACTCCTAACAGGTGTTTGTTTGAGTTACCAGGGACCAAGAATAATACGACGTGTGCTTTGTTGTTGGTTACTCCTTCATTTCCGTATTATTGTCATAAACATACATTACTTGGTTACTTTAGTATGTATTGTTGTTGGAACATACAAACTTATGAATTGAATTACATTGCATTTAATTGAGATCCGGGTCTTTATGATAAACAAAAAGTGATAATTAATATTTCATTTGTTTATTTAAATCCATGCAAGTATGGGGCCTCGAGCAATACATCCAACTATTCTTCATCATGTTTAATTGGTGTAACTAGAACAATGAGATAAAACTTGTGGGGTTCTTGTTAGCGCCAGGGGAGGAGATGTACAGAGCACACATGATGTTTAGTTTCGGTTTCGTTTTGGAGAATGATGCTGGGGTGTGATTGTCGAGACGTCTGAGTAGGAGGTTCCGAGATCGAGTGCTTTGTCATTCAGCAGAGCAGTGCATGTAGTACCGAATGCGTTGATGTGCTTTATGATGCAAATGAGAATATCAATAGGGTTTACATGGGACCCTGTGAATTAGTCAGATGCGCAATTATGGTTGTCCGCCAACGTACAACATGGTCTCATGTGAGTTAGAATAGTGCAACAGATTATTGTGCGAGTGTGAACTGTTACCCAGGGGGCCGACGTACATTTTGGGTGCAATAAGGGGAATAATTTTCACAGGTAAACATGTTAGTGAACAAAATGTCTGCCGTAAAAATGTCAGTGGAAAAAATGTCAGAGACAAAAAATGGCAGTTGAAAAATAATCAGAGGAAATTAATTTGAGAATAAATATGTTCCATACAACCATCTAAGACAAATAGTAAACATCAGCATTTTGTCATTACGGTGCTTTACAACGTGCTTACAATTACGATAGTATAGTATCAGGGGCTTTTTTAGTTAACTATTAACTGTATCTATATAGCCCGGTCACATATCAACGGATTGCGCAAACGGATGTCAAACGGAGAGCTAAATTTTCCATCCGTTCTATACGTTTCTTGTCCGTTCCTTGTCCGGTGATGTACGTTGTTCAATGTTTTGTACATGAAGCAATGGAGACGACTTTCATTACCGGATAATTTAATTTTGCAAAATGTCTATTCGTTTGGCATACGTTTCCGATATCCGTTGATATCTGACCGGGCCATTAAGTCTTAAGATCATTTTTTGACTTTGTTTTTGTCTCCTTAACAGCAATGATATTGTCATAACAGTACGCATTAACATGTGTTATGTTCAATGTTTTTGTCTCATACCAGGCGTAAGAATAACGGTTACAGTCCGTTATTCCGAAGGTTCGTTATTCCGAAGGTTCAGTTATTCCGAAGGTTCGTTATTCCGAAGGTTCGTTATTCCGAAGGTTCGTTATCCGAAGGTTCGTTATTCCGAAGGTTCGTTATTCCGAAGGTTCGTTATTCCGAAGGTTCGTTATTCCGAAGGTTCGTTGATCCGAAAATAAAATCGGGTTCGTTATTCCGAAGGTTCGTTGATCCGAAAATAAAATCGGGTTCGTTATTCCGAAACTTAAATCGGGCTTTTTATAATACTATAGTTTGTGTTTTGTTTATTTAATTTACAGCCTGCATTAAGCATAACCCTCCCCCTTTCCCTCCCTTGGCCAGACCAATCAAACATTTAAGTTTATTTTATCTCTTTATATGAAATTATAGCATTATAACAAATCCAAATTCATTTCCGGATTAACGAACCCGATTTCATTTTAGGAATAGCGAACCTTCGGAATAACGAACCCTCGGAATAACGGACCTTCGGAATAACGAACCTTCGGAATAACGAACCCGATTTCATTTAGGAATAGCGAACCTTCGGAATAACGAACCTTCGGAATAACGAACCTTCGGAATAACGAACCTTCGGAATAATGCAACAAATGTTCGGATTAACGAACCCTATTTCATTTTCGGATTAACGAACACTCAGGTATAGGAAATTTGCGTGTTCGGAATAACGAACCTTCGGAATAACGAACCTTCGGAATAACGAACCTTCGGAATAACGAACCGCACCCAGAATAACAGCATTGAACAATGTGCTAGCTAGCTGATAATTATGATAGTCGGCGTTTTAAAGGGATAGTACAGTTCTGGTCAAACTTAATTTTAAACTAAATTTGCACCATATCTTTACAAACGACTAAGTAAGAAGCCGTTAAAATGCAAGATGGCGCTTTCTAAAAACATGTTTCATTCTGTTCAAC
Source organism: Echinarachnius parma (assembly GCA_037951105.1). Classification (NCBI taxonomy): domain Eukaryota; kingdom Metazoa; phylum Echinodermata; class Echinoidea; order Clypeasteroida; family Echinarachniidae; genus Echinarachnius; species Echinarachnius parma. The sequence continues at coordinate 96,564 of JBAMJV010002874.1, read as the reverse complement.
CATTTGTATGCATTTTTAAAATGTGATATTTTATAATAGTGATACAATAGAGAGATCATTAACAAGTATTTAAAAGACTCTTTTGGTAAATTTGTTAAAAAGTGTATGCATTTTCTTAAATTCATTGCATTAATGCGGGTCACACATTTATTGGTATTTCAGCTGTTTCTCAACCATTTTTTGTCGAATAAAGTTTGTTGTATATCTATAATCACATGTTTATATGAATGTTATACTTAACATTCATACTTAGTTGTAACTTACTTCAAAAATAAATTATATCCTGAAGGGCCCTCTATACGAAATATTATGTATTATCCCTTTAGAATATGATTTCTCCGTAACACAATAATACCATTTGTGTTTGCAAGTATATGTAATGTGAAAATAAAATTTACAAATTTGAGGTCTTTCTACGGCCGAGGAGGGGGGGGGGGGGGGGGGGGGGTGGGAAGGCTATTATGCCCACCTCCCCCTTAAGATCTCGGCCGTGAAACGGCCGATCGCCGTTAATTTGCAAATTTATGTTAATTTATGCAAATAAGGTCATAACATTCATATTTTTACCCATAAATCATATTATTATTCATAATTAAACATTGACTTTCACTACATATATTCTTTAGAGCATTCTGAATATTAATACAAAAATAACATTGGGAAGAGCCAAGTTACTCCTTATGTATTTGTTTGTTTAACTTATGTATTTTATTGTTTTTGTTGTTTTATTTTATTTCTAACTTTAAATGGGACCACCAGGCAAAGAACAACACATTATTATATGTTTTTGTACCGTTTTGTGATATCAAATAGATACCCAACATTTTGCAAAGGGTTGTGTAATTCATAAACAAATCAACTAATTTCCACCACTTACGGAACCAATACTATTTCCTGGTTCCATACGGGCCAACCGTTTGCGAGTGCGCCAATGCTATTCACGCAAACGTTTGTAGACAATAGATTCCCGGGCGATTCGTTCGCTTTGCACACATTAGTCTTCGCAATTCAGACCGCATGAACGCATGCCTTAGAATGGTGATGCTTTTCCAATTATATATTTTGTTTCTGGAAACATATCTTTATGAACTTGTTGATGAATGGAATACTAAAGATGTTACCTTTCTTTAATAAGAATTATAATTTGTGGGTGGTGGTACCCTTTAATTGAACTATTTTGACCCAAAAACAAATACCTAAAAGGTAAACAAGACCAATTAACCAATGATATATCTCTTTTCAGGAAAACTGATATTTCCATAATTAACCCGTTGAGGACGAATTGATTTTGGTATAATACGCATTCTCCATAGACTCAAGACCGAAATATTCGGGACCAGTCCTCAACGGGTTAATATGTTTTGTTCACAAATCACGAAAATTAGCGATTTCGTGCTGACATGCAATGAGTGACAAAAGGTCACGTGACTTCTTAACGGAAGGTCCGATTGTGCTAAAAGATGCGCAAGACTATACAAAAAAAAAGTTACCAAGCGGCGGGGCGTCATCCTTACGCGTTTCCGAGCAATCTGAAAAATTCCGGGGACCCCCTCCCCCCCCCCCCCCCTCCCCTCTCCCCCCCCCCCTCCTCCCACCCCCAATAGTGAGAGCTTAAGGCGATAAGCCATGAGCTTAACACGATGTCAAGAGCTCGCATTACTTCGCACTGCTATCGCAAAAGTGTGCATCAGCTACTTTGGCGAGTTGTAATTAGGAGTAAGGGCAAGTTGAGTGTCAACTCGCCCGCAACTGTTGGCGCTCGCGATAATATAGTACAAGTTGAGAGACGATCTTCGTACGATCTTCGTATATTATTAGATCGACTACTTTCATATTTGACACACATGTTATAAAGAGCTTAAGCTCTACAACTTTAATACAATCAGTGGTGTACCCAGGAATTTTTCAAGGGGGGGGGGGGGGGTTATTTCGTCAGAAATTTTTCTCTCAGCAGGGGGGGGGGGGGGGGTAGTCGTATACAATTTTCGCAGCCGAGACCAAGTACCTTTCACATTTTTGAGACCGAGACCGAGACACATTGGTTGAGAATCCTATAAGCGGGGGTGGGGGGGGGGGGGGGGGGGGGGTAGTCGTAGAAAATCTTCAAAGCCGAGACGCATAATTTTCGACATTTTCGAGACCGAGACCAGGTCCGGTCCAAAATTTTCGAGACCGAGACCGAGACCCATTGGTTGAGAATCCTGAAGCTGGGGGGGGGGGGGGGGGGGGGAGTTGTCGAAATTTTCGAAGCCTAGACCGAAAATTGTATACATTTTTGAGGCCGAGGCAAGGGTTTTTCGCACTTTTTGAGGACGAGACCATCGATAATGACGGTCGAGACCTCTAAAATGTGGTCTCGAGACCGGTTATTCTTTAGCCTGCCACATTAATTGGAAGGGGGGTTTGAAAGGAATTATATTGAAAGGCAAATACCCCAAGCCTGCAGATAAGAGGGCGTACATACAATAGAGCCACTTATGTATACAATATGCCACTGCACAATGCAATGGACATGGTCAAGTACTCTATTGTGCGTGCATGCACAGTCATGGCACGTTAGGAGTTAAAATTTGAAGGGGGTGTGTTCTAACCCCCCAAAACAGTAATTTTGTATCAAAGGAGGGGGGGGGGGGATTTTGAACCCCCCCCCCCCCTCCCCCCCTGGGTACGCCTATTAATTCAATCATACTAATGTGAGGTCGCTATTTATAATAATATGATGAAAAACCTGGAAAATACTTTGTATTCTGACATTACTGAGCTGTTTTTGACAGAAGGACTGATTCATGTGAGCACATTTTAGCATAATTATGCAAAATTACATCTTATAAAACATATATCATGGCATTGTGTATGGTATTATATGGGTTTTAGGGGCCTATTATGTCCGAAAATTCGTTGTGGAGGTGACCTTCAGATGAGTTAGCAAACACATTACAGAATATTATATGCATTTTTTTCCCAATTATGTTGTACCCTGTTTAACCTAAACCAAAGTGAGATTTGTCATTTCTAAATATTAGAAGACATCTTGAGAAACCCCATTGGTATATTTAAATCTATACAAAAAATTATCCTAAATACACATAAAAACAAGGTTTGTTTTAATTTGTTGTATTTGTATTGTTTGAGCCATTTTGTATTTAAAAACAAGAGAAACAACAGAATTATCAAGTAAATTAATGTCAATAAACCATAACAAAAACAAAAACACTTTACTGGAAAACTCCAAAATTGGAGAAAACTCCAACATTGCAAATAAAATGAAAGCATGCTCTTCAGTTTTTGGTTTCCATAGTGACAGGCAAATCCATTCAAATTTTATACCAAAATGTTTGCAATAAGATATTTGAAAAAGACACCACATTAATTTAGTGAAAAACTAACGAAATCTGTGGAAGCGCTGATCGAAAGTATGGTAGGAGGTCACATAAAATAAAACACGACAAGCATAATAGTGTATTAATGACGGTAAGGAAACATTGAAAATACATTTGAAAACAGTGTTGGCTCCCACATTGATTCAAACCTGTAATATATATAACAAAAGTATACACCTTTTGTACATGACATACCAAAGCGGCTTTTTACATTTTATTGATGATATCTCTATTAAATTATTATTTTAACCAACCATTACATTCACAGCTTGTTGTAATAAAAAGTTGAAACTTTAATAGGTTTAGAGGTCGCCCTATTGTGTAAACAGATTATTTTAGAATGAAAACAGACTTCTAACTTTATTTGTCGTGTATTTGTTTGTCTACCATTTAAGCATCGTTGGAGCATAAGTTTAATTATATCGAATAAGTTTAAGCTTTAGTTTGACTAAATATGAACTATCCTTCAAGATATGAACCGTTGAAGCTGTATACAGAATGCAGTTGAGTTTAAATTCAAATTAAGGAGGCATTATGCTAACACTGACCTTGAGCAGCAGCAAACAGCGGCTTCTGAGATCCGAACGATGAGATGATGATCATGCAAATCACGAAATGTTTGTGGAAATTCATCTTGACGTTTTTCGGTAACAAATCTGTAATCAAACTTTATTTTGCAATGCAAAACTTCCTTCACAGTGTCATTTTGCAAATACTGCCACAACGATAACCAACTAGAATAAGATAAATTCGGAGCAGAGTAAACTTCTGTGTCAGTTGGTTGGTTATCTGTTTTCTTTTGCAGATGCGTTCAATCAATTATGACTTTTTTTCGTTTGGGACCGCCCTTTATCGCCACCTTCCAATAGACGCGGGAAAGGTCGATTAGTAGCATTAGTTACATGCAGAATCAAAACCGCAACTAGGGGGAATCAAACCTATGGTGTGCAATTAGTGTTGAGGCGTTTTCGGGAATAGGCAGAGGCTTTCATATAAAGCTTAGGTTGTCAGATATTTCCAACAAGAATATACCAGTTTTCGTTCAAGTATTTTAATGACAACACATATTTCTGATGTGTATTTCCAACACTTTGCGGTGATTTCCTTTAAATCCAACATGGCGTCCAAATTAGCAGCCGTTATTATGTAAGAAAGATACGTCTACCAGCCAACACAACTGTCATGACATTGGTGTCATGTTAAAGGGGTAGTTCAGTTTTGGTGTAGAGGGCCGCGCTTCAAGAATGATTTGTTTGTAAGGTAATGAAAAACTGAGTGTCAATTTTGAAAGAGCATACAATTTTAACGACAGAATCAACCTTATTTGATCAAAATTAGTTAAGATTACTTAAGAAACATCTAAAATATCAACAAATATATCAGATCCCAATACACCTGGGTCCCCAGGTTTATTCTATGATTAAAGAAAAACAAAACAAAATGCTTACATTTTTTTCAAAATTTTACAAAACAGGTTTAAAACTAAAAACGTCACGTAAGCCTACACAATAAGTTTATTTGTATACAAAATGGTTTAAACCGCTCCTTTTTAACAGCTCCTTTTTAATGATAACAGGCTTTTTACTTAGTCGTTTTTAAGTTGTTATACATTTCCAGCATGGTGGAGTTATAACAATTGGAGTTTGTCTGTTTATGATCTTGGTTTTGGTTACTAAAATTCAATTTGACGAAAACTGTACTATTCCTTTAAGGAATACCACAATATCCGTAGGTGGCACAGTTGTGACACAGTGGTGCCACATATTGTCACCTATGGCGACGTTATCCTTCAAATCAAGTCAGATTGAATTGTATTCTAAATTTCAAAATGGCAACCATCTTCACCTACTTTCTTCAATATCTCAAAAACTAAAACAGCGAGAGATACTTTCAGCGGCTAAACCCACATTTTGGGGTCAACGACTTATCGTAATTGACTTTCAAGGCTTCATATGGCAGCCATATTGAACAAGACACTGGTATTTCTAATTGCCAACCACGTCGTTCCCCGTTCTTATACATAAACAAGCATCAAACCAAACAAGTTAAGGGGACTGTCCGCCTTTTACAAATAGTCTAAACAGTTTCCAGTAGACGGATGAGGATGAATTGTAACACACACACACACAAATTCAGATCGAACAGCCCTGTAATTTGGATTCTTTAAATGAAAAAAAAAGGAGTTTAACTGATTAAGCATAATATTACAGCAGTATTATACTTATTGTTGTAAAGGTATTATGAAGCCGACATTTGTAAAGGTATGTCACGGAAAAGTCTCGAAAATATACAATTACACGTAGTCAGTTTCAGCGAGTTTTGGTTATTCTGTTTAGTATTCGCTTACGCCGTTGTTCGATCACAATCTGTGTGCGGGTCACGTAGTGGTCACGCACAGCAACGTGGTACTCCGTGAGCGAAATTTCGCACCGAGTGAATACTCGTATAATGCACAATTAAACGCGCTGTGTCGTTTTATTATTTTGAGTTCTATAACTCCACGAAAAAGAGATTTCAAGCCCTGATTTTGTCATGCATGCTGTTAAATGATATTTTCTATAAGACAATAACTTCGCAACTTCTGAAATTTGGCTATCAAAAGGCGGACAGTCCCTTTAACACATCTATCAATATAAGCATGTTTATAGTATAATTAAAATGTTATTTTTTGACGTCGTTTTCGTTAACGCACTCTTCGTTCATTATTTTATTACATAAGCCATTATTATTACTATGTAACAGTGCTTTAAAACCCTATATTCAAAACTGGTTTATCTTCTTCTGTTTTTGTAAGGCCTGATTTTTGTTAGGCACTGTCTATCTGCAATGTTTGCAATGTAAATTATTGTATGTTTTACTAGCATCCGTAATAGTATTACAGATTAAGTTTCTTGACAGTACATGCACGTCATACATATTGGGCACATGAATAGTGTTGATGAAGATGTTGACTAGCATCGATGGGTCCGCATAATATGACGTCGTTATAGCAATCAGCTTAACTAATCCCGGTTCCCATAAACAAACAAGTTCACACGCTATAAAACAACGATTACTCCTAACGGGTGTTTGTTTCAGTTACCAGGGACCAATCATAATACAACGTGGGCGTTGTTGTTGCTTCTTTCTTTCAACAGACGTATGAAATGAATATCATTGCATTTAATTAAGGTCCGGGTCTTTATGATTAACACAAAAAGATCATTGATATTTCACTTGTCTATTTAAATCCATGTAGGGCCTCGAGCAAGATATCTAAGTATTATATATTATGTTCATTGGTGTGACTAGAACAATGAGATGAAACTTTTATGATGCATATTAGCGCCAGGGGAGGAGATGTACAAAGCAGACATGATTTAATGTTTCGTTTTTTTTTTTGGAGAATGATGCTGGGGTGTGATTGTCAAGATTTTTAAGTAGGAGGTTCCGAGATCGAATGTTTTGTCCTTCATACAGTACAAAATGCATTATTTAATGGGTTTACATGGGACCTTGTAAATTAGTCTGATGCCCATTTATGGTTGCCCTGCAACGTAAAGTATGTTCTCATGGGAGCTAATATAGTGCAACAGATATTTGTGGGTTGTTTGTACTGTTATCAAAATGCCCCATGTGTATTGATTATCCGATCATGGAATGTACATTGACAAAGTCAAAAGTAATATGTTGAAATGCATTGTTATAATGAATGTCATTAGGTATTTAATCATCCATGTGCGAACCCCCCCCCCCCCCCCCTTCCATATCTTTACAGGTATCGATGCCACTTTTTAGGTCTCCTTGACAAAATCCTGGGTACGCCAGTAGTTGTGGTTGTTGTTTTATTGGAGGCATAGGCGTCACAAGGGGGGGGGGGGATTCAACCCCCCCCCCCCCCCCTTTTGATAAAAAAAAAGGCTGTTACAACATTTAAGTGGTCTCGAGGCCAATTGTTAGTTGTCTCGACCATCATAACCAATGATATCGGCCCCCGAAAGCCAAGTGGTCTCGGTCTGAGCCTCGAAAATTTGTGGAGGATCTCGGAGTCGGCTTCGAAAAATCATCACCGTAAAGGCCCCGCATTATTCGGGATTCATAAAGCCACGGTGTAGCTTCTTGAGACTCTCGACTACTCCCGTAACTGTAATAAAAGCCGTGTTACTCGACATGGCTGGTTTAGATGGTATAATAATTTGTCAACATTTAGACATCTGTGTATTGTCACGTAGATTCCACAATTACCACGTATTGGCCACGGAATAACCACATACCATTGCATTAAAACAATATATTGTGTGGTTCTAACGGCAATGCTTTACAGGAGGGTGTGACTGGAGCATTATACAGGGTGTCCCAGAAATAACGGAACTGGGAACTTGCCATTATGAAGAAACGTACAGACTAGGTTCACTTGATAGATTATCTTTTGAAACGAAATTTGATACCAAGAAAAGTAATTTTGGTCGAGTATATTTTGATTTAGGGCGTCTTAAGTGACATCATGTCAGGGTCAAATTTATAATGGCAAGTACCCCGTTCCGTTATTTCTGGGCCACCCTGTATAGTGGTTGTGACGACGCTTCTGTGCGGGAGTCGCTCTTACAATGACATAAGTATTATGTACTGTAACAATAATGTATAACGGTTCGTGAACCTGTGTTTAATTTTCGTCTTTGGAGACAACGTGATGGTTTAACAATGAAAGCAATCAGGTATGTAATTGTGTGTTACATATGTAATGCATGTATGCGACAATCAAATCTAAATGACATTTAGTTGTGATTTATGTTCTATACATAATAACTATTGATTAGTGATCACCCCATTAAATACATTCACTATCAACAATGGGGTAGCGTGTTCAGAATCGTGATAGTGTGGGGGGGGGGGGGGGGGCAAGCTAATGACATGGGAGCAACACATATTTATGTATTCTATACATTCCCCGTTATGCTCTGTATTGTTTTGTTTCTCACATTGTTTTATGTATGGTAGTGGGGAAGGGAGTGCATTACCCCCTCCGTTACTACGTTACTGAATCTCACGCTTCGGCACATCTCCCCTGCACTACCCTGTCCCCATCTCTCATCGCTCAAACTTGTGTTCTCGCCTCTAAACCAAACAAAAATGACTAAGATACGAAATAGATTTTTGTCTTCTTTCTCTTATCGTCTTTCAGTCACTCAATAAACAATCATCTCCCCTCACTCCTGTAAAGGATCTATGCTTGATGGAGTAATGCAATGTAACACTTAATTGTATAGCATCATAAACATTTATTTGATTAAGATAAGCACCAACAATCACATCAAAAAAAAAAAGAAAAGTTTCCTCGGCCCACAAATAAATTGGTTTGTATTAGAATTATACAAAAACGTACCATAGAAATGTAAAGTATTGAAAATAATAGTATTGTTTTAGATTATATTTGATAAACAAATACAATTATCTTGATACAATCGAAAATTTTATTTTATATAATTCACCGGCTATAGGAAAACCCTGCAATTGTCGGTAAAATATAAATGTAGATTTTCATATCATTATAAAGGCCTCATCACAAGCTTTCGTTTGATGCCTTTTCCAAACAAAAATTGGCATTATTTGGCGATGATATGATTGTTTCAATTATACAATCATAAGTCTTTTACACACATCATGTATACTTAAAATGCCTATTTCTTCAACAACAAAAAATACCGTCAAGAACGGGGTTTTGCTATAGCCTTTTAAAATACAACAAAAAAACAAAAACGTATTTACAATTATTGAACAGCTGAATAAATCCTTCTCACAACATGGAAATAACACGTCAATTCAGTAAGCATAATGGTCAACGTTATATTGCTACTACACTTCAGAAAACAGATATCTCAGCAGAGCAAGTTAGAAGGATTTGCCTTCCATAATTACAAGGGTGTTGTTGAAAATTGATCAGGCCTTCGTCGTTTAGTACGGAGTTTCGCATCAAGGAAATTACACAAAGCAATATATTCCTTAAAGTGAGCCAACTGTTCTTACCAGGTCCAGCAAGATATATAATGAGTATCATTATGTTTAAAGCTTGATATCTTAATCGCAAAGTACTTGTGATTACAAATATATACACGCATACTGTATCACAACAAGTTATAAAACAACTAATTGTCAAACTTTACAGATAATTGACAGTAAGTATAATATGCAAACAAACAGTATACAACACGTACAATAACGACAATAAAATAATCATGTATTACAATTTACAAATACTAAAGTATACAAAGTGTACAATATTTAAAAAATAAAAACAACTAGGAACTTAAATAGCTCATTTTTAATGTAGAGGCGCTTTACAAAAATATTTGTTTATGAAAGTAACGAAAAACTTAATGTAAAATTCGAAAGGGCACACAATTGTAATAACCAAATTAACTTAATTTAGTCATAACCGGTTTAGAAACAGCTTAATTATTCATATATCATACTGGAATAATGTGGGGGACCAACTTGTAATAAAAAATAAACAAAACAATATTTTTAAATGCAAGACATTTTGTAAAATGTATCAATTGTTCAAAAATTGTATCTCTATTGAAAAATTAGTTTAACCAGACTTCACATTCGTATTTGTTGATAAAGAAAAATGGTTCAAATTTGAGGGGTCTGGAGGGCCCCCTGTTGTGCTAACGACTTTGTTTTAAATGAAAACATTCCTGTTACTTAACTGCGTATAATATGTTTTACTACAATTCAAACATTGAACTATAACTGCTGATTTGTAATGATCATTTGCAAGTTTGAATGAGTAAAATTGTGTTCGACCAAAACTGTTCTATCCCTTGAAGAAACTGTCAACACATATAATTTGTGTATAATCTGGAAAATTCGTTCCTTGTCTGAATATAAAGCGGTTTACATATTTCGCTCATTTGCTAAAGTGACTGCAAGCAGTTTATAGCTGTGTAACTTAATGGGTACTGTAACACTGCAAGCAATGACACAACTGTATCTTTATAATTATAAAACACTACAGATAATCGACAGTAATTATAATACGCAATAAAAAAATATACAACAGGTATGATATCGATTATAAACTGAGTATATAATATACAAAGTTTACAATACATACGATATAAAAACAAATAGGAGCTTAATAACATATGAAAATGTAATATGTGTGTACAATGTGATAATTTGTTTCTAGTCTGAATATAAAGGGGTTTAAAGAATTCAGTCATTTGCTAAAGTGACTGCAAAGTGTTCTGGCTTATATCAAATATCCAATTATAGTATTCCAACATTTGGATGTGACAAATGTAATTATAATTAGTATAAGTATGTTATTGATTTGATTGAACGGGGATACAATAGGTGGCGTTATTATTGAGAAGCACGCAACATCATTATAACATGTGTTTATTATGTTATATTAAAAGTACTACCTTTAGTCATCCCTTGAATAAATATGACTTGAAATATGCTTGTTTTCATGAAACAATATTTATTTTACTTTGGAATGTGTATGTAGTCACCAAACCAGGTGCGGAAGATAATTACGTCCCGCTGTCTATGTTTTGGTTTAGTGTTTGTTAATAAATCTTTCTCATGACTTACGACCTTTAACAATTGGCTCCTTGGCGTATTTTTTATGCGACACTTGTCTAAAATATTTTCGTGTGCAACTGTTAATTAATAACATCTTCCGTCATTAGTCTGTAGAAAAAGACCCGGAGTCCCACAAAAGATTATAAGTTGAAGTAAACTTATGAGAAGGTCATTAGCAGCCTTCGAAACACATGATCATAATCTGGACTTTATCTATTTAATGTTTGATGTTGTTTGACATCAAATACAAACACATTTTCCGTTATGTTTAAACTCATTATATAAAAAGTGTGCTGCAACTTTTAGTTTGACATAATTTCCAATTTACAATTAAGAATTCAACGTATAATCTTCGGTAGGCAAGGCCTGTCTGACCCATGCAATATGATCCGGCCGGTAGTTATTACATGTTTGAGTTGCACTGTGTCTCTCCAATACGAGGTCTGAAGTCAGCTACATCCATAACCTATTGCAAGATAGAAACATATTATGAGCGTCAATTCTGACAAACAACTATAACATTTCAACGTTCAAGGATTTGAACTGCAATCATATAACACTTTCATTATAAAAACAAGGGTTCTTTAAATCGTATATTTCAGACTTCCTTCATAAATCAATGCCGTAATAGGGTTTTCTATAGCTCAATCAGCAAGAGCACCCGGCTAGCAATCCGGAGGTCTCGGGTTTGATCCCGTTGGAATCCCATTTTTTTTGCTCTTTTTCAATCACATTATATATTTCTGGTCAGTTTATCTATATATTTGAATTAATAAACCAATTATAGATACATTTCCTAAAAATGATATTTGATGTTTTCATTAAAAACAAATGTTTACCTAGTGAAACAGTAAGCATTGTTATCAAATTGCTTTTGTTTTGACTACAAACGAAAAACGTTCCTATAACGCGTTTTACTCAATCATTAATCTCTCCATCAATACGAGACATAACTATCAACATTCATTTTTATTAGCTATTACCATAAACCAACTAATAAGGTCCATGAGAGCTTACGGACTGATTTCTTGGCAAGAGCGGCGGGGCATTTTGTTTAGTTCCGGTCATGTACGCATGCGCTGGCTTTCGCCAAGTCGTGACAACAAGTACGGACTAGTGCAGACATTTGTCGTACACAGATGTGGTCATTATTTCAAAGCGGACAGAAGTACAGTATTTTACAATGACCGGTGGCAAAACGGACTTTCATAATCGCACCTGAAAGCTCCAATTGATTTTGATGGATTTGAACAAGCTCAAGAGTTAGTTGAGTTTTGATAAAGAGGGCGCCACACGAAATAATTTTGTATGAGGTAATGAAAAACTGAGTGGCAAATGTGAAAGACCATACAATTAGTGTGATGACAGCGTAAACTTTATTTTAGCTAAATGGGTTCTAGCAGTTGAAATGTCCATACACATGATTAATATAACCAATTGTAATCATTATTGGGCCCTACAATAATTCAATAATTTAGATCAAGTCGTTAAATAAAAAAATAAAAAAATTCTAACTCTTTTCAAAAACTTACAAACATGTTGTAGATAGTTGTTGATGATCTACGTGGTGTGTATTAATTTATTTAGAGAGCGGTCTCTTGAGTTTTAACGGCTCTTTGAAAATGATAACAGGATTTGTGCTTAGTCGTTTCCAATTGTGTTTACCTTTCGATCATGGTGGAGTTATAACTACTAGTTTGTAATGTTATGGTGAAAGTTGTGGTTAATCCAGTTTGACCAAAAACTGTACTCTGTATACCAAAACTCAATTATCCTATTAATGTCTGCTATGGTTCAAGGTATACTCACGACCCTTGTGGCTGCTGGTACGCAGGTGGGGCCGTTGGATTCATTTGCATGCTCTGTAATACAAAATAAATAACAAGGAAGATTGTTAATTACATTTTAAGAATAATACATTATAAATTAAAAAGTTTTTTAAATGGGCAATATCATATATTTAAGAGTGTCGTATTTTTAAGAAAAAATGTGTTTTACATGAATGACCGGTGCGGACAGCTGTCGTACACTGACGGGGTCATTATTTCAAAACAAAAAAGTACTTTATTTTGCGAAAAACTGGCAATAAGGACTTTTCTATCAGCACTCGATCCGCTTCATATTAAATTTCAATCTGAAATAGATTTAACATGTTTGATGATGATATTCCGATGATGTGAGTAAATCTAGTCATTTGATAATGTACCTATAGTCTTATCGACTGTGGTCGTATGTGCCTTAGAGTTCGGTTCCAAAAAATGTTAGCTCCACTTTTGTAAGTTTTGAGAAAAGAGGGTTTTTTTATTTCTCATAGTTAGCAATGTTGAGAGGATATAAAATTCTATTACATGAAAGAGCATCATAATAGGATTGTAAAATAACTCTTTAAACAAATCCCAGCACCTTCTGGGATTTTCATTAATTTTACATTTTTATTTTTTGTTTGGACCTAACTTTTTTTGGAAACAAACTGTGTTGGACCTAACCTCTTTTGAAGAAAAAAAGGGAATTTTCTTTGTAAATTTTAACAACTTTCCAGTATGATTTTCAGTTTTCTGTAAGGTTTACCGGATAGAGCTGATTTGTCGCATTTTATATCCCTCATAAGATCGTTTTACCATTGAATTTGACAAACGATAGTTTTGGACAACACGCGCAATCACGTGACCGGGCTTGTTAGTAAAAATTATATCCCTCATCAGATCGTTTTACCATTGTATTTGACAAATGATAGTTTTGGACAACACGCGCAATCCCCGCGCAATCACTTGACCGGGCTGTTAGCAAAAAATTAACACTAAAAGTTCGTTACGCGTTCGTCCCATAGATCATGTGTTTAAGCAAAATGCACACGCGATCAAATTTGTGCAGTGCTCTATGGCGCACACGTTCTAGTCACGTGATTGCCCTTGTTGGTAAAAACTAACACCCTAGGAAGAAGAACGCCAAGACAGCCAATAAGCACATCCGTGGGAGCGTTAGCACGCATTCATTGCGTATGTGCGCAACTCGGTTTTGCGTCTTTGTGATTGTATGCGCAAAATAACAATGATTTTAAGCGTATTAGATGCGCCCAGGTTCTGGAGGCTCATCTGGCTTCATTAATGTCGATTGATTTTTATATCAAAATTTACAAGCGATTTTATGAAATATTCAAGAGATTTTCACTTATTTTGCTATAAGCTGAACACAATCACTGATATTGATGAGTGATATAAAACAACTAACGAATGTGCTTGATTGTGATAGGCAATCTATTACCTCGGTGGGCTCAAAATGACTATTACCCTCAGCTACGCTTCGGGTAATAATCATTTTGAGCCCACCTCGGTAATAGATTTGACTATCACAAGAAGCCCATTCGTTAGTTGTATACTAACACTAAAAGTGCGTTACGCGCTCGTCCCATAGATCATGTGTTTTAGCAAAATACACACGCGAACAAATTTGCGCAGCACTCTATGGCGCACACGTTCTAGTCACGTGATTGCCCTTGTTAGTAAAAACTAACACTTATCCATAGAAGTAGACTTATCTAGGTCAAAGGAAGAAGAAAGCCAAGACAGCCAATTAGCACATCCGTGGGCGCGCTAATACGCATTCATCGCGTATGTGCCCCACTGCCAGCGCGTTGGTGCGCACTCAGTTTTGCGTCTTTGTTATTGTATGCGCAAAATAAACAATGACATTAAGCGTATTAGATGCGCTATGGTTCTGGAGGCTCATATAGCTTCATCAATGTCGATTGATTTTCATGTCAAAATTTACGATCGATTTTATGAAATATTGAAGAGATTTTCACTTATTTTGCTATAACATGAACGCAATCCGTGATATTGATGAGTGATATAAAACAACTAACTAATGTGCTTGATTGTGATAGGCAATCTATTACCCTATTACCCTCAGCTACGCTTCGGGTAATAATCATTTCGAGCCCACCTCGGTAATAGATTTGACTATCACAAGAAGCCCATTCGTTAGTTGTATATTGTACTTTGGGGATAATCGTATGCTGAAAAGCCTTATAAAAAGCAAATATAGATATCGTTTGCATTTAATGAATATTCATCAAATTCGAGATACTTTCTATCTGAACAGTTTTCATTCCATAAAGAAGCTTCCAACTTGCAATGCGGTACGCATTACTTAATTTAACAAACATTGAATTGTTGCGTCATGTCTTCACAAATAGGCACATTCGTGCGTGAGTCCGACACTCACTTGCAAAACTCCGTAGTATGCAAAGCTATAGCACGTTTAGCACGTTTAACATGCTGACCCCCTAACCGCGGCGCCGTGTCTTAACCCATTCCCTGTGAGTTTTTATAAAATCCCCATAGACTTTTTTACACACACCACCTGGTTCCCGTAGTTAACATGGTCAATGGGCTAACGTGTCTGAAGAACCAGGCACATATGTTTGCAGCAACTGGACTAAAATACTGGAATTGTCTCCCTACTGTCTTCGAAAAGTTAACACACTCAGTCAGTCAGCACGTTTAAATCGCAATTTTAAACCCACCTGTATCCTAGGTTAAGTCAAAAGTGTATTTAGTTATTACACATATCTACTTAGTTGGCCTCTACATTGTTAGGTTATTGTTTGTAGTTTTGCTTTTGTAATGATTGCTTCTGTTATTTTATAAGCGCTTTGTATCATTTTGTTTGCAAAAAGCGCTATATACTAAAATTAAGTTATTATCTTGAGTATTATTAATATATTTAGTATCATTATCATTGTTATTGCTATGAGTTCGGCACTCGCGGTGCTCCGTAGTTTACAAAGCTGTACAGCGCGCGGCGAACGTTTAGGCATTCCCTGAGAGCTAGTTTGAAATGCGACATGACGCGTGAAGACGCGTGAGAGACGGTTTCTGGTTTCCTTACAATCGGAACTTACGGATTGTGCCCCGCGTTGTAAGCAGGGGGTTGCGTCCCGTCGACGTGAAACATTCTGTAACGTAACAAGGGATTATAATGATATTGATATGTCAATTATACTACTAATACTAATCATATTAATTGTTTGTCCATTTAATTTGTGACAGTGGACCTGGGTCTCTATGTTTTACTTATTTTGTTATTCGTTTGATTTGATCAAAGATGATATAAAACATGATACTACCACTACTTCTACTACTACTACAACTACTACGACTTATAATAACAATTATACTGCTGCTACTACTACTACTTATACTACTAATACTAATACTACTAGTAGTTGCTGATGATGTAATTTAACCATTAATAGTTATATTGGTTTTGAATAATTCAATAACATTGACTTTGAATGAATTGAATTAGAGACAATTCATAATAATTGCAATAACAGCATGCATATAAAGGCATTGACAAATTATTACTATTTGAAATCTTTGAAAACTTAAAACCTTTTCTATGTAAATACTGTTTAATGATACAACATAATTAATCGAAAAATAGGTTATCGAACAACACTCATGTTTTTAAAGATCATGAAACAATTTTAACATGCTTGTATCCTTTGGAATGCCCGTTTTTGTTTAAGCAGACTTACGAAAGTGACATAAGTATTTCCCTACTAATTATGGTATTACATCCATAATTAGTCAGCTATTAATCAAGATGACGTAGCATAAGCATTGTATTTATGTATGATGAATTTAATTGAACAATATGTTTAGCCGAGCACTATAAACACTGGTTACAGATATGAAAACTATATCTCCCAAATAAACGTTTAATAATCATCTTATCTGCTAAATAGTCAAAATTGTATTTGTTTTACCATATCATACATATATACATATATACCTCGATATGCCATGATTGCAACATTTGTTTAACCATGGCATGGTTATGTGTAAACCATTTTGTATGTAAATACTGATTAATCACAAAATGTTGTTTTTATTTATTCCAGTACCCATTACTTTAAAGCATACTTGCAAACATTATATTGATATGTCGACAATTACATTTTGTTTAAATGTGAAAACCAAAACAAACAATGTGCCTATCCTAATACTATTACGACTGTGACTAAACACCCATTTAAAAAATAAACACATAGTTTCCTTTCACATAAAGGATTCCTGAGTTAGGTATTATTGTTCTCGGTAAAATATTCGTTTCGTTCCCATGTTTAATAAAGCATGTGAGAATTTGTTTAAGGCTATCCTAAACCACACTGGCGTGAAACATTGACATTTGTGTTTCGTACTTGGCGTCTGCAGATGACGGCTGTGCAC
This sequence comes from Echinarachnius parma, assembly GCA_037951105.1. Lineage (NCBI taxonomy): Eukaryota > Metazoa > Echinodermata > Echinoidea > Clypeasteroida > Echinarachniidae > Echinarachnius > Echinarachnius parma. The sequence continues at coordinate 79,376 of JBAMJV010002874.1, read as the reverse complement.
ATTTGACGATAACCACGATCAAGCCAACGACAAGCCCGAATCCCAAGGCGCCAGCTATCGGAGCGTATATGGGAAAGCCTGTGACAACAATTACAAATATTATGGGCATTATTACTACTACTTGTATTGTTATTATTTCATACAGCTGCAATGCTGATAATAATCATTGTAATAGTGACAACAATGATGATACAACTAATGAACATCAATTTCATGATATCACAATCGAGATAATGAAATAATGAAATAGTACGCATGCTATACACCTACTATTTTATAGACTTCCGTAAGTAACACATCAAATAAAGAAAACAAAACATGCCAGGCGATCAGTCGATCATCCAACCTAAACATTATTTTACCAACGGGATATTTAGGTTCTGACATAGATGGCGCTTCGAAGAATACTTTGTTGTGAGGTTATGCAAAACTAGGTACAAAAATAAAACAAAACCTATCATTTTATTGACCATAATCCACTTTATTTAATTAAATTAGGTTAACAGGTTGAAAATAATATAGAGGGAAAATTGTATTTAATAATTTGATTTTAACTTTTTGTAGAAAATCAACCCAACATAGCTTCAAGGGACTTAGTAACATTGTCCAAATCCTCAAAATTACATTTGAATTCTAGCGGTTCCCTCATACCTTGTTGTATTCATATTAACAATAAAATCACGGGACAGGTTTCGGTTTTTCAAATTTCCCTTTCGTTACAAAGATATGTACGATTTAAGTGTTCAGATAATAGAATATCCGTTGGAGTTTTGAAACCATTCACAAAGTGAGTGCAGTGAGTCAGTGATGTCACTTTGCACTTTTACTCATTACTCTGCCATGCAACGTCCATTTGACTTGAAATTTGTACACAATACCCTGTGGACATATCAGATAACAACAATATACATTGCATCAACCATACATCACTTGTTGCACATGTCAACAAAGTTACTAGATCCCTTTCAAATTGTTGTATAAAAATTATCTCTATATTGAATAATATGAGATATATTTTACCCAAACTGTTACATCCATTGAATACAATTAATGATACATATTGGCCCCTGTTCTAAATGGATATATTTATTGATATTTTAGAAGCGATTTTAATTAGACAAAGAGTATTCTGTCTTCAAAATCGTGTTTTTGTAATGTTTCGATGGGTTTCCCATCACCTCATAAACAATATTCATTGGGTCGCCCTCTAAAATAAAACTTTACCATCTATTTACAAATGTTACAAAAGTTATGTGTACAAGCTAGCAGTAATATATAATAATTATTATTGTCATGACGACTAAATTACAGAGCAAAACGGGAGAACGGAGAAAGATCTGGGAATGATGTCAGTAGTATATGCACTTCGTGTAAGCTGTAGGGTATATTCACCTGAAGAGTTATCGTGACACAAGGGGAGATGGCCGTTAAAATGCCAGTAACCGTCTGATCCGCAGGTCAGGTCGATGTCGTGGCTCAGCTCGTATCCCTCGTCGCAGATGAAAGAGGTCACGTCCCCGACGCTGTACTCCGACGCTGCCATGCCTCCATTTGGGACGGCCAATGACGAGCAGTAGGCTGTAACTGATACAATGGGAGACGTAAAGGGAGGTTATGATTAATGATCAGAACCCGTTTAAATGTTTTTATAATTTGCCCATATTTTTTTTAATTGTTGTTATTTCTTAATGTGCACTATGACTTTATTGATACATCAAATAATAACCCACGTTTTTTTTGTATAGTGTTACTTTATATAAATGGTTTGAAAATCTATAAATAATGCACGTGCAATAATAAGATGAATGGTAAGATGCGCGATTTGATAATCCGACTCGTCCACTGTGAGATGTCAGACTGTAACGCGGTGTAATAAATGAATGGCATAGCGGAAAAAAGTAATGCAACGTGCAACAATCAAAATATAGAAAATGTTATCGGTGAAAAAAATTGATATACGTATCTAAGTTGCTATAGAATTTTGATAAATTTGAGTCAAACATAAATTATTGTCTAAAATTTGTTTTACATTAACCACAAATTCACAAGGAATGCCGCAATAATACCATACATTAAATGTAATAATGAACGTTTATGTTGAGGTGGTAGCCATCTAAATTATTAGTATAACTAACAGTTATAGTTTAATGATGCTTAAAATAATGGTATATGCTATACGCGAATTAGTTACGTGACTCTTATTATTAAAAAGGCAGCCGTTATTAACACATGAAGGAACTGTACAAAGTTTTGTATCAACAAATGTGAATGTGATGTTCCGTTTATTACTTGTTTTATAGATATATCATACAACATAATTGCCATCAGTTTGATACATTTTCAATTTATTTGATAACAGATGATCCCCCACGTGGGATAGCTGAGTTAATGTAAACCACTAGGTTTTAGAAGACACATCTCTGATTGATTTAGAAGTTCTCATAATGATTGAAATTAAAAAAGCCCAGTCATATTCCTGAATTGGTACAGACCACCAAGTTCAAGTTAAAGCGCTATTTGCATTAAAAAAAAGAAGAGGGCGTATTCCAGATACCACTTGTTTCAACTATTCATTTTATAATTCGGTTAAAATGATTAGTCAATAGAGAGATCATCCAAAACAATGATCGTTAGCGGATATCGCTATACGCGTCAAATGGTTGTATAACTGAACTAAATCAATAAAGTTATATAAAAAAAAAGTGGGTCTACTGACACTTTTATTGCCAGCAAAAAGAAAATGCTGCTAAGGTCAAAGCAGTTCATAATGGCCTTGTAATACAACGTATAACAAGCAAAATCGAGCAAGTGCAATCCGAGCCCACAATGCTCTATAGGAAATTAATACATTTTGAACAAATGACTCCAGTTTCAAAAATAAAAAAGTACAGATTACGGCGCAGTGATAGCTACATAATTATACTCTTTAAGAAGATAGTTCCACAAATCTTGGTGCAGGGTTTATCAGTCAGGACCACTAACTTGCGCTTTTCCACTATCGGCCAAAATAGCGGAAAAGCGCTATTCCGCGATTATCACGTGATACGCAGTATTGCGTCATGTTCGGTTCCACGTGTTGTGATAATGGGAATATTTGTGCAACGACTACATTCAATTAAATTACATTTATTTTCGCCCAATGTTCTGGACAGATCATCTAAATAGTAAATGTGTAGCATCCTTGATAATTAAACTAATGGTGTGTAGTTTGTCTAAATGATCTGGCCAGAACACTTAAAGAAAATCTTGCTCGATTATGCGGGTTCATTTTTCAAATAAACGGTTGATTCGCGCATAGACTTACGCGACAGGTGTTTGATGTCGTACGAACTGGTGCGTTGCGAAATAACGAGATAAAAGGAGGGAGCGTGTGAGAGAGGCGCATAGCTCGGCATGATAAGAGAACTGCAAGATACACTTAGCACGCAGAAGGCGAGAATGGCGGACACAAAGCTGCATATATATAAAAAAACGGCTGTACAAAATTCTATTTTGTTTCGATCACCGATAGTATCGCATGGCACTATCGCCACAATATATGCGCCATCTAGCGACATTGATTGGAGAATAGCGGGAAACCGCTATTTTCACGATAGTGGAAAAGCGCAAGTGGTCCTGACTGTTTATTGAGAACAACCACAATTTATTAGTTATGAACGGGCTAAAGGAGTGACAATTTACAAGTGGAAGAGGGAAAATTTGTCAACCTTCTAGACCGCATTCGGCTAAGCCTATGTGAGTGTACGTTTACCTTGTTCTTCACAGGTGGGTACTTCCAGACTCCCATACCCATTGAAATGCCAATGCCCGTCTGGATTGCAACTAATAGTGAGGTCATGACTCAACTCGTATCCTACGTCACAGGCGGCTGTCCCGAAGTCCCCTACGGCGTAGCCAGACACATCCAGATAGCCATTTGGAGGAGCTGGTACTTCGTTCCATATTGGTGGACAGAAATCTGCGGAATCTGGAGGAAGAACAAATGTGGAATATAGTTCGTTGTTAATATTAAATATATTATCCATTGCGGATATAGTATCGGAAATAATATCGCTAGTGATATTCGTTTGTCTCGCAATGTATGGTCAACTAGGAATCTAAAAGATCATGAAGTTTTCTGTGCCGCTGCAACACTTTGTCAAATGATATAATCTAATGTAGACAATCGGTTTTTATGCTCTACCGTGGCTCCAAACGCACAATCTCGCATAAGCGAGTACGTTCCTAATAGGTCAACAACGGGCCGCGTCGATTGGCCGGTGCACACGGGTACTCAACCAATCAACGGGACACTGGTTCGGCCCGCTTGCCGAACCAGCGTAAGATACGTCGCCATGACACTACCCCGACCAACCAGCCCTCACCGGCTGATTCTAACCCACGGTCGAACCGAGCCACCTTCTTGCTACAACGCTCATATCTACCTATCAATTTCAAGGCAGGGCGCACGTATCTTCAATCAATAATAGTAAATATATTATCCATTGCGGATATAGTATCGGAAATAATATCGCTAGTGATATTCGTTTGTCTAGGGTTAGTTTAGGGTTTGTCTAGGGTTTAGTGTAGGGTTTGTTTAGATTCCTAGTTGACCATACATTGCGAGACAAACGAATATCACTAGCGATATTATTTCCGATACTATATCCGCAATGGATAAAATATTTACTATTATTGATTGAACATACGGGCGCCCTGCCCTGAAATTGATACGTAGATATGAGCGTTTTATAGCAAGAAGGTGGCTCGGTTCGACCGTGGGTTAGAATCAGCCGGTGAGGGCTGGTTTGTCGGGGTAGTGTCATGGCGACGTATCGTACGCTGGTTCGGCAAGCGGGCCGAACCAGTGTCCCGTTGATTGGTTGAGTACCCGTGTGCACCGGCCAATCGACGCGGCCCGTTGTTGACCTATTAGGAACGTACTCGCTTATGCGAGATTGTGCGTTTGGAGCCACGGTAGAGCATAAAAACCGATTGTCTACATTAGATTATATCATTTGACAAAGTGTTGCAGCGGCACACGAAACGTCATGATCTTTTAGATTCCTAGTTGACCATACATTGCGAGACAAACGAATATCACTAGCGATATTATTTCCAATAGTTCGTTGTTATTAGATATTATATTCCACATACTAAGAATCTTGCTCTACGATTGGTCAAAAGTTAATCACGTGATGAAATATAGTTTCGCCCATCGTTACACTCTGTAGATATCTTGGGTGAAAGTGCGTTGCACTCACTAGATAAAAAGTACTATCTACACTCCGCGGTTGCATTGAATTGAATACCAATAAGTGGCGCGATAACTCTATGCGCGCGAATTACAAATTTAATTGTATTCGTTGTGCATACGGTATACGTAGTACACTGCATACGCTATGCACTGTACATTAGAGGCGTCGATCAGCTATTCGGAGAACACAATGCATTGGCCGGGGCGAGCATTGTTTGTGAACAATTGCATTGTGTTTTCCGAACAGATCGACGCCCCTGTTGTAGTATCGTACATACACTGTTTGCATGCTCGTTCTGTGTACTCTACTAAAATGGCAGCCACAAACATAAGGTTTGAGCTTTTGGATGAGGATGAAATGGACACGTTTTTACTGGAGAGTGAAAGTAAAAATACAAAGCGACAACTTAAGTTCAGCCTGAAAGTGTTCCAAGATTATTGCGATGCGGGAATCATACATTTTGACAAACTGTCTGACATGGACTTGAAATCGCTAGACCAAGTGTTGGGGAGATTGTATGCTGGTGTGAAATCGCGAAATGGTGAGTCATACAGTTAGAAATCTCTACAAGCTTTGAGGTATGTGGTCTGCAGAGACATTTTTTGAATTTGCGAGACATAGACATTATCAAGGATACCAACTTTGCGAAACCTGGTCGAGTGTTCAAAACTGTTCTTCGGAAACTCAAGGAAGAGGGGAAAGCCAATGTAAAACGGCCTGTCAGTGAAACCGGCATGAACACGATTCAAGACAGTCTAGTCTAGACCAGGTCCAGGACTCTCCTTGTGGACTACAACGTAAAGTTTTCAATTTCATCGACATTATGACCAATTGTGCGAACAGGGGTGAAAAGAATTTGCATGTTGAACTGTTATGGAATTGTCATGGAATAACATATTGGTGAGTAGATCAAACCTAGTAACACAGTAACAGTAGACTAGTACTAGATCTAGAAGATCTAGAAGATGAGGAGTATAAAGCAAATAATCACCTTTTGGTTTCAGGCGATGGCAAACTATCACTTCCTCGGCGATCTGAATGTATACGCTATCTTTCCTCAGCTTCGCTTCGGAAAGATAGCTACATCCAGATTGCCTCGGAAGTGATAGATTGTGCCATCGCCTTTACCAACGGTAATTATTGGCTTACTAATGGTTCAGTCACATTTGCCACGGCGACCGTATGATCTAATATTTCGACGGCGAATTTATAGTATAGGGCCGCCGTAGCATTTCAACATACTTTTGCAGTCACATTTGCCACGGCCGCTACACGGCGTATTTTTAATTTGTGGAGACAGAAAATCTGCGGCTGCCGTACGGACGTTGAAGTGATGCTGCACGGTCGCCTTGGGGCGTCCCTGCGGTGGCCGTAGGTTTTTGACAAACACCAAGGCAGACGCAAGGCGCCCGCAAGGCGAACGCAGGGGGACCGTACGGCAACCGTGCGGCTAGACTGACGCTACCGCTACTGGTAGCCACATGTGGCGTGGATAATCTGAATAGCACATAATGGTGGCCCCAAAACAAACGGAACGTGGCAAATGATTATATCCATTGGATATGGTGTCTTTTTAAATACCGTAACAATTATACCAAAAACAGTAAGTTTGAGCGAGTAGGGCAGCCTACGGCGCACGCAAGGCCACCGTACGCCCGACGTACGGTCGACGTTGAACCGTTCTACGGCATTGATACGACGTGTCATGAACAAACTCGCTGCACTTCAGCTACTAATGTGGTTTAATAATTGAAAATACAATTACAGGGGAATGCTATGGTTTTAATGAAAAAAAAACCGATGCGTAAAATTTGAGGTCTTGGCAAATGGATTAAGAAGAGTAACAAGCCCCAGATGATTATGTTAGAAATATAACTTTAAGGGTGCATTTCAAATCTCACAGTAGCCTGTGAACCTGGAAGTACATTACATTTTTCAGTAAAGAAAAGATTGTCCAACCAACTTAACCAGATGTATTGTTATTGAAGTGTGACAAGTTAGCCATTATGTTTTGATCTTAGATATTGCTGATTAACATAAACTTTACAGTTAGATACAAGCATTTAAATGAATATCTTACCACATTGCACACCGGCATCTTCATGGTGACCACCGTTGTGGGTCCCTACGCAGTTATGAGAGCATGCTATCAAATTTGATTCACTGCCTGAACAAGCCACGCCATCTAGTAAGATGCTTCCAGACCCCTGAGCGAAGTAGATATTGGAGTACGGAAAAACCGTCCAGCCATAACCGAGTTGTCGACACACGACAATAGCAGCAAACAAATCCAAGCCACAGACCGTACCCCATTGGCCGTTCAGGTAGATCTCTACTCTCCCCTCATTAGGACTACTGCCATCAACGAGTCGAATATCTCCATAGCCGTCTGAGGTATTAGGGGAAGGGCACGTAATTGACGATATAATGTATGTGCAAAAGCCTACATAATATACTCATTCTCTTGTACATTTGTATTGGCCCAACTTTCTGGAACTTGGTATCTTACGAAATTCGTTCCCAATCCAACCCTAACATCTTTAATGAACAGCTTATAACCTCCTTATTCAAAGAGGCATATTTGTAATTATGAATTGTATAACTTGCTATTATTATACTGATAATAATATACAATAGTTTGCTCTTTGATTGCAGCTACATCTTTTCTATGTGTTAACTATTGACTTACTTTGTTATTTAAGATGCACTTTGATTTGTACTCAGTTTAATTATATTACTTCATATATATGGACAAAACTTTAAATGTAACATGTAAAATAAAAGTCTTTGTCATGTAAAGCGCATTGAGAATTCCTCCGGTTTTGAAATGCGCTTATAAAAGAAACATTTATTATTATCATTACTAATCTTTCCCTCACCAGAGGTGTAGTGACATTTTAATTCGTTACACAATTAATTGTTGAGGGATCGCCATCCTGCAATCTTTACTTGTATGTGCATTTCTCCACTTTCACCTGAAATCAATATACCTAAGTATAATTTAATATTCTTTTTTCTTCATTTTACAATTCGAATATTTATTTTCAAAACGCGAATACAATTATGAATTTGAAACCGAGCATTAAAATATGTCAAGTAACTTTGTTAACATGTTTACATGCATGTGCGTATGATGGAACTGTCCGCCTCAACCTATTCAGTGGTGAATGTCCAAAACTAATAATTTCTGATCTCTTAAATTCACACTGTCCTCAGGATACACATTCAAAACAAAATAAAACAAAAATGCGCATCCTACTCACCACATTCCACCCCTGCATCTTCACCGTGAGTACAGTCGTGGTCAGCTGCTGTAATATGGGGACACGATCTCAATGTTGACTCGGTGCCTGCACAATCAACGTCATCCAGTACGATGGGTCCAGAGCCCTGACCAAAGTAAGCATTGGTGCGAGCAGCGGTCGCCGACCCGATGCCGAGTTGTCGGCACGCGACATCAGCATCATCCAAACCCCAGTCGTCGTCACAGACCGTACTCCATTGGCCGTCCCAATAGATCTCTACTCTCCCCTCGTAGGAAGTACTGCCGCCAACGAGACGAAGATCCCCAAACCCTTCGTCGATATTTAGAGTGAGATAAATAAAGAAAATACTTATACTAGCACTCACCAAAAATACATTCTCAACTGAAAGCCTACTTTTGGTATTAACATAACATTTATCTGATTATATGACAAGAAATTCCAGAGGTTTGAGTAAAAATACGTCCAAATAAAACCAGAACGGGATTTCTGATTTACAGAAAATTGTTAAAACTGATGTAGATGGTACGTGCCATACCAACGTTTTGCACGTTTTGGCGTATAAACAAATATACATTAATACATGAACTTGTTTAAAGAGACTTAGTAACATTGTCCAAATCCTCAAAATCCAATTGAAATTCTAGCGGTTCTCCCATACCTTGTTGTATTCTCATTAACCAAAAAAACATGAAACAGGTTTCATTGTTTTTATTTTCCTTTCGTAAAAAAGATATTTACGATTGAAGTGTGCAGACGTCAGAGTATCCAACGGATGGCCAGAACCGTCCACAAAGTAAGTGCAATGAGTTAGTGAATGTCGCTTTTCATTGTTGCTCATTACTCGGCCATATAAAGCCATTTAACTGGAAATGTAAACACAATGCCCAGTGGACATATTATATAACAACAATATATTAATTGTATAAACCACTCATCACTTTTTGCAAAGTTACGAGATCCATTTAATACATTCAATATGTCTCCAAGGATGTATGGGATTGAAAAGGGAATGTATGTATTTTTAAAACAATACAGGTGCATATTGTCAAACATGTTTCAGAAGCTAAAGCGTCTGTGTTATCATTCAAACGGATAATTACAAATCGACAAAGCTTTTGCCCCTATATTGACTGTCATGAAACTTGAAACTTATGGCATAATGTGGTTCATGTGTCCTCGGATCCTACAATCACTAACCTTATTAGTACAGTCAAACCTGCTATTGCGACCACCTGTCTACAGCGACCACCTGCTTATAACGACCGCTCTCTGGTCCCCCCGTAAACAAATCATGTGTTAAGCGACCTGCGTAATGCGACGACCTGCCTAACGCGACCTGTGACCAACCCAGTTGGGTCCCGACGCACATATAAATCTGTGTATAGCGACCACAAATTTAGCGCATAAGCGACCAAGGCATCAAATCGGTCGCCTCTATTCGCTCAAGGCTCCGATTCTGAGTTTGTCAATGCAAAAAACAAACTTTTTAAATGACAATGAACTTCATACAGACGCATAATTACCGACACCAAGTGCATCTGACTCATAAAACATGTTACGACCAATCAATGGATATTTAGTAAAGAATTTTATAGAAAACTACTAACGCGCATACGCGTAGCTGATTCTCTCATATATGAGTAAATACATGACACTTTTTGTAATTTAATTTCACTTAAAAAGAAAACACAAACTTTTAATATAATTTAAAATATAATGCTACTATATAATTTCAATTTGTGTTGTGGTTATGCTAAATGAAACTATGAAAACGTGCATGTATACAGATGCCAATTATTTACACATGTATGCGACCATACATTCAAAATGGCCGACCACTTGTCTAATGCGACCACCTGTCTACAGCGACCACTTGTCGCCGGTCCCTTGAGTGATCGCTATAGACAGGTTTGACTGTATATACCATTATATCATGTTTATTACAGTCAAGCTTAAAGGGATAGTTGAGTTTTGGTAGAGAGGGCGCTAGACTACTTATTTTTTTGTGAGGTAATGAAAAACTGAGTGTAAAATTTGAAAGAGCATAATATTTAAATAATAAAATCATCTTTGTTTGATCAAAATCGATTCAGAGACGGCTGAAATATCCATAAATATAACTATTTGTAATAAACCTGGGGCCCCAGGTTTATTAGAGAATTTTGAGCCAGCCGTTAAAAATTCAGAAAAATGCTTCCTCTTTTCAAAAAGTTACAAAAGTTCAACAAAGCATCACATGCACAATATTTTATTCAAAATGGTTGAAACCGATGAGTTTTTTTTTTGAATGATAACATGAACTTTACTACGTCATTTGTAATTTTGTGTTCCTTTCTAGTTGTAACTATTAGTTTGTAATGTAATGATGCAGGTTTTGGTTACTAATATTCAGTTTCACCAAAACTGTACTCTCCTTACCAGAACTCAACTGTACCTTTAATTTCAGAGCTAAGAATTATACGTGACACTGACCTTGAGCGGCAGCAAAGATCGTCTTCTGAGATACGAAAGGAGAGATGATGAAGATGAAAATCGCGAAATGTTTCCGAAAGTCCATCGTAAACATCTTAAAGTCTTCACGTTGAACTTTAGCGATCACCAATATTTAGTTTAACTGTCTTTTGCAATTCAAACAATACTCTGTAAAGTATGTATACATGTACACAGCCGTAAGGAGAACCAAGTAGCTTGGAATTGGATGATGGATTGGGAGCAAAGTAAAGTTGATTGTGATAAGTTTACAACATTCTTGTTTTTGTTGGATTCCCCACCTGAAATGTTTACCCCTTCACAACGTACAGCATTGTTTGAACCCTCAGTTACCATGCAAAACCGATAGTAAAACTTATGAATAATCTGACTTATGGTGTGCGTTTAGTACTAAATATTAAATGTCTTATTCTCAACTCTAAGGGCGTTTCCGGTAGAGCGCGCATAGTATCGGAACGTAACTGGAACCACATATCAGCTTGCACGCAAATTTCACACTAAGCATGCTAAGTGCGCAGTGCAGATATTGTGTGCCCATTTTAGCTCTCATACAAGTGCATGGCACTTGACGACAACAACACTTTACAGTAATAGCAAAATTTCTAGTAGAAATGGCGCTTTGAGGTTTGATTAGTGAATAATAGGTGTACTAACGGAAGTTTGTTAATGTCAAAGACACACCTATTAACATTCGTTTGATTAATTCCTTCCATGACCGGCTGAAATTCTTCATGCAAATATTCTAAACGCAAATCATGAAAGTTGACTTCTATCGAAATATTGGCTTAAAAAAAACAATTTAAGATGTATGCTTTTAAACCTCATTTGGTTTATCCCTCCTTTCCAAATATCTACGATGTTAGCCATTGCCTGCTACATGGGTGTGGCTAGAAGCCTTCATCAAGACCATTGCATGTAACATTGTTAGAACGCCAGTGTGCCCTTATAATGCAATACTTCCTGACTAAGGCAAGAATCAGGGATTAATTTCGGAAATCATCATAATACTGTCTTTTATTTTCTTTCTAGACAGAGCATGCACGCCATACATTTTGGCACATGAAATAGTACTTTGATCATAATGCAGAATAGCATTGGATGGCCCGCGTAAAATGACGTTGTTAACAATCTGCATAACTAATTGCCTGTTCCCAAAATAAACATGATAAACGCAGACCAATATACGCCAATATTTGTTTAAAGGTATAGTAAGCTTTTGGTCATAATTCATACTTTTAGTAACTAAAACTTGTCCGTTATTACTGCAAGCTAACAATACTGATTAAATGATACTTGAATGGTAAGAACGCGTTTAAACGGCAAAGTAACATGCCTGTTTTCATACAAAAAAGCTGTTAACGCTATAAGACGTCTTTCAGACACCTCACAAATCAACCACTGCTTATCAAAATATGACGAGGTGATGTGTGGTACAAATAATTATTCAATAGAGAGATCATTAAACATGATAATGTTGGTACATTTTCAGAATGGTGTAGGATGTATGAATATTATACATTAAATTATTGAATACAGATTTGTTCCCAACATGTATTTCATTCAGATTTATGTGTGGAAATTTGGTCAATTTCTGAACTGATGCTGATTAAACAAAGTTGATTCTGTCGTTAAAAGCTTGTAGTTAGTCAAAGTGTAAACTTATTTCCTAATAACCTGACAAAAATAAATATTTATTGAGGCTCCTTCTAAACCAGAACTAAACTACCCCTTTAAGTTCCGGATCTCGTATACAAAAAATGATTTATTAATCAAATCACCTAATTGAACTCATCATTGTATGGGAGCCACTTGTAGCATATCCCTCTATTCTTCTATCATGTGTATTGGTTTGACTGTAACAATGCGGTGGAACTTGTGGGGTCCTTATTAATTAGCGCCAGGGGAGATATAACGAGCAGGCATAATGTCTTCGTTTCATTTTCGGTTTCGTTTTGAGATGCCGGGGTGTGATTTTCGGGACGTCTATGTATGAGGTTCCGAGATCGAGTGTGTTGTCATTCAGCAGGGCAGAACACACAGTACCAAATGCGCTGCTGTTCTCATGATACCAATAGGCATATATACATGGGGCTTGTGTATTAGTATGATGCACACGTATGGCTCTCTGTCGGCGCAGTATAGCATGGCCCCATGGGAGTTGAAATATTGCACAATAGTGCGAGTATTGACTGTAAGTCAGGGACATGTGTGGATGGGATATCGGTCTGTAACATGGTGGCCAACATAGATGGCATACCGCAGGTATATGTCTGGATCACAACCAAAGTGGGCAACCTCTCTAACAAAACCCCTTACAAATTTCTGCTAATCAAGTTTAGGTGTTAACTCTTAACGTGTCAGAGATTTTAATGTTCTATGGCATTTGTGTGCATTGTAACTCGCAAAAGTACGAGCTTGACACGTTAGGAGTTAATATACATCTTATTAGAATATATTACTCTGGAATGTGACGTCTTCATAAACCTTGTCATTTCCTTTTACATTGATGCCTTATTTGTAATGAGTTTACAATCATTGAATGCGCATAACACCTGAATAAAGGGACAAGTCATAGTTGAAATATTGCAACTTGCATCACGTGCATTGTTATGGTGATTGCAAACAGCTTTAATTCTCAATTGTTTTTTTTAGAATGAAAACTGTTTTAAATGATGTTCAGGGGAAGATGAAATGTGTCCAGAATGATGGCGTTGTTGTATGTTTGTTGGAGTAGAGAACTGGCAGATGTAAAGTAGTATGTATGAAACACTTCATCTTCAGAACAAAAAAATGATAGCGAAAAAAACATTGCACTTTTGGAATAACCACGTCACCATCGTTGAAAATACATTAATTAACTTGAGCATCAGTGGCGTAGCTACGAGGGGGGGGGGGGGGGGGGGCACGGGTTGCACGTGCCCCCGCACCCCTCCCCCCGCCCCCAATTGTTTGGCAACAAACATAAACAAAAATGTATATAATATACTTTGTACATAACCCACACGGTTACCGTAGTCAAGGTGTTAACCATAGGCTATTTGGTTACTCGAACTTGTGTCCCCGCACCTTAAAGGGATAGTTGAGTTCTGGTAAGGAGAGTACAGTTTTGGTGAAACTGAATATTAGTAACCAAAACCTGCATCATTACATTACAAACTAATAGTTACAACTAGAAAGGAACACAAAATTACAAATGACGTAGTAAAGTTCATGTTATCATTCAAAAAAAAAACTCATCGGTTTCAACCATTTTGAATAAAATATTGTGCATGTGATGCTTTGTTGAACTTTTGTAACTTTTTGAAAAGAGGAAGCATTTTTCTGAATTTTTAACGGCTGGCTCAAAATTCTCTAATAAACCTGGGGCCCCAGGTTTATTACAAATAGTTATATTTATGGATATTTCAGCCGTCTCTGAATCGATTTTGATCAAACAAAGATGATTTTATTATTTAAATATTATGCTCTTTCAAATTTTACACTCAGTTTTTCATTACCTCACAAAAAATAAGTAGTCTAGCGCCCTCTCTACCAAAACTCAACTATCCCTTTAAAAACAATGAAGAATGACTAAACTGCAAATCGATTGTTGTATTTTTTATCTCGCATCGGCTTAAAGGACCTAAAGAATACAACGTACTTTGACACTTATTCCATAGTTGATGACTCGAAACATAGGTCTGCCAAAAAAAAATCCATGAAAATAAACACAGTAGTGATTTAAGACTAGTTTTCTGATGCCAAATCTCACTTAGCAGCCAGTTTACGCCCCACCCACATTTAGGGTCCGGAATCGGCAGCGTGATCGACATGTGATTGACAATTCATTGGCTTACGTCATGACGCGTCATCTACAGAATTTAGTTCATTAGTCCGTTCTTTATATGACGTCACATTTTGGCGATTTAAAAGGGGCGTTCCCAGGACAATTAGATATTTACTAATTACTCCAAAAATGATTGATTTCATGAGAAATGACTGCCAAATAATTTTTCTTCGGGAAACATTACATATAGAGAGAAGAATTGTGAAAATTAGGCCATCTAGACGCTGTAGTTCCTTTAAGTAACTTATTTATCAAACAAACATCCTTTCTCACTCGTTTTTACGAGTTAAAGTTAAACAATGTGACACTTAAATGTATAGCAACATAACAATTTATTTGATTAAGATGTGGTATAACAATATCAATAACCTTAACAATAACATAATCCCCCGCCCACAAATATATGTACTTATACTATTTTAAACAACATGTATAACTAATGATGTACATACTGTATGACAAATGTATACATTGTTTAGTTGGAGTAAAATTTGGTCACTATCGGTAACCTGATTATTTTATTAAATAAAGTTGCTCGGCTGAAAGGAAACAGCACATATTATTGAAATACCGTACTATGAAAATCTGACGTATTTAAGGTAACATGAATACTATTTTCTTGAAATTACTTTTGATATAATATTAAAAAAACTAATTAGAAATGTTATATTGTTGCTTAATATTGTAGCTAAATAATAATTCACGCCAAAAAAGAAGCACATACAACACAGCATAATATTATGTAGGCTAACACGTCAATTCAGTAAGCATACTATGGTCTACACATTTTTACATCCTTTTATGTTTACAAAATTACGAACAATTTTCAAAATATTACCTCAGCAGAACAAATTAAAAGGATTTGCTTTCCATAATTACAAGAGTGTTGTGGGAAATGTATCGCACCGTCGTGTTTCAGCACGGAAGTATCAATCAAGGAATTCGACATCGATTATTTCCTTGAAGTAAGGCAACTATTCATACAATGTTCATAAGGTTTATCATTGTCAATAAAGCTTGATATCCAATCGCAAAGAACTTGTTTTTAAAGGGACTGTCCGCCGTTTACAAATCTTCTGAAAAGGTTCCAGTAGATGGATAAGGATGAATGTAACACACACAAACAAATTCAGATCGAGCAGCCCTGTAATTTGGATTATACGAATGAAAAACGAATGCGCCCCTCCACCAAACTATATATCGGTCAATAAAGGAGTTTAACTGATTAAGCATAATATTACAACAATATTGTACTTATTCTTGTAAAGGTATTGTGAAGCCGACATTTGTAATGGTACGCTACGGAAGGGGTCTCGAACATGATGAATATACAATTACATGTAGTCAGATTTAGCGAGTTTTGGTTATTTTGTTTAGTATTCGCTTACTCCGTTGTTCGATCACAATCTGTGCGCGGGTCTCGTAGTGGTCACGCAGAGCAACGTGGTACTCCGACATTTTGCATCGGATGAATACTCATATAATGCACAATTAAACGCGCTGTGTCGTTTTATCATTTTGAGGTCTATAGTCTATCGACTCATGTAAAACAGTTATTTTTTTTCATATATAATCTTGTCAAGAGTTTTTAATTTGATCTAAATGCATCACTGATGAGAACAAGTGTTGTTTCCATGTTTTTATTTTTGGTCCCAGGGTGCATTTTGGCGATTATAAAGAAAATTAGCTAATTTGCATATTTCTGAAATAAGGTCAGGGGTCATTTTCCATCTAGGAATAGTACAGTAGTAAACAAAACAATCATGACAGGGTAATTTGGAATTTTGGGCAAGGAATCCATTTCCAGTGCTCATTTTCATGTGCCGAATGGGCAACGCCCTGAAATTCAAGATGGCTTCCCCTAATTTGCATATTTATGAATATTATTTATTTACAGTAGCTTCATCCTCTAATAAGTATTAATTACATGTCATATATACTCCGCACAAAAAGAAACTGGACACTTGTTTAAGTTGAAATATTTAATATGTATGTGCGACAGAGTGTACATTATCATGTATCAAATTAAAGGAAATTTAGTCCTCTACAGGCGGAATGTAAATTAAAGGCGTAATCGTTCATGCATGAACTGCCATGATCAGTTAACAATAGCAAGGTCTGTTTTCAAAAATAGCAAAAACAATGGATGGCCGCACCATTCGATTGCAATGAGTAAGCGTCTTGCTTGAAACAAGATGTGCCGGGCAAGTCTTTTATGACACCATTCAACCTTATTGTCATAAACAAAAACCAAAAATACACATTTTCCAAAAAAACAAGGCCAGGTTATAAGAACATCAACATATTGGTCTGTTTTTGAGGCATTAAGCTTGTCTGTTTAATGTGTCCCTTGCAATTTCAACCATATTTACTTAGAGTAGAGACTGCCCAAATGGCTGACCCAGGGTGACGTCAGATTTGGAAGATCTTTGGACTACGGTAGAATTCTTGATACAAATTTATACCAAGTTTCATGCTGAAATAAGGGCACAAACTGTAGTTTCGACGAAAAAACCTTAGCCATGGAATTCCCCATTGTGTTACATTTCACCCTAAGGCCAGGTTATAAGCACATCAACATATTGGTCTGTTTTTGAGGCATTAAAGGGGTATTCCGTTCCTGATAAAACCATCCGTTATTTGAATAAGCAGAATAAGAGGCATAATTGGTGAAAATTTGATCAAAATCATACAAGAAAGACGGGAGTTATACCTATTTGAACATCATGTAGTAATGAGCGATCGTTTCAAAATTGCCGCCATATGCAACATCATTGACGAGCAACTCGCCATGGCTTTAGTACATGAAAATACACTTATTTCTCATTTTTAAATTTTCTCTGCTTGTTTTCACGAATTCATAGAAGAATATCGATGGGCCAACATCTTTGGAATTTGTAAGCTCATAGATTTGCTTTGTTATGAAGAAAATTTAAATTTTGTAAAATGTCCATGTAGAAGTCAAAAGGGCTGCAGCTCGCAAGTGACGTCACGATCGATAGCAATTGCGAACGATACTAAACATCGGAGCAAAGTTCATCCTGTCATAACTTTTATATTGCTCTACCGTTTTGGCTCAGATTTTCGATCATGATTCTTCATATTCACTTCATTGTATAGCAAACATCACATTTCTGGGGTGGAATTCCCCTTTAAGCTTGTCTGTTTAATGTGTCCCTTGCAATTTCAACCATATTTACTTAGAGTAGAGACTGCCCAAATGGCTGACCCAGGGTGACGTCAGATTTGGAAGATCTTTGGACTACGGTAGAATTCTTGATACAAATTTATACCAAGTTTCATGCTGAAATAAGGGCACAAACTTTAGTTTCGACGAAAAAACCTTAGCCATGGAATTCCCCATTGTGTTACATTTCGATGAAAATAAAACCTACAACGTTCACAATTTGTCTTCATTTACACTTTATATATTGAGATGAAACTTAAAAAGATCACATTTGTAATGAAATAATTATGCTATGTCATGGATATAGCGTTTATATCATGCTTGTCAACATTTAAATGGTTGAATGGATGTTCGATTTTTGCTATTTTTGAAAACAGACCTTGCGGTGGTCAATTGACCGTGACAAGTCATGCATGAATGATTTCTCCTAGATTCTATGCTAATATCGAATAGGGTTGTTTTATCTTTAATTTGATATACAATAACATATATTTTATCGCTAACAAATATGAGATATGTTGTCTTAAATAAGTGTCCATTTTCTTTTTGTGCGGAGTATAGAATAAATCATGCTCTTAATGTATATTAAAGATACTTCAGCTTGGTTGCCACCTTGGCAACCTCTGACAATGCCTATAATTAGCATAATTTGATTATTTACCTAATTTGCATATTCCCAAAAATCAGATAAATCTGTTTATATTGTGAACTTAGAAAGTAAAAGAGACAAGAAATACCACTTTTCCAAGGTTTTAGGATGCAACAAATGCTTTTATGATACTTAATTTGATGTATCACCTCGGCAACCCACATGAATCCAATGTCCGCCTTTGGCATTTAAAGGAAAACTGCTATGTGCCACTTTAACAATAATCATTTTATAAAACTAATTGTTTTACTGTAAGCAACAAGCTACATTGTAATAACAATATTCTAGTTGCTAATTCCAATAATAGAAAGTCAAACAAATATATAGCTTTATAAAATAAATGCTGTTAAAGTGGCACATAGCAGTTTTCCTTTACAATGCCAAAGGCGGCCATTTTGGATTTATGTAGGTTGCTGACGTGATACGTCGAAATAAGTATCATAAATGGATTTGTTGGCCCCTAAAACCATGGAAAAGTGGTTTTTCTCGTTCTTTTTACTTTCTGGGTTCTCAATTTACACAAATTTACCTGATTTCTGGGAATATGCAAATTAGGTAAATAATCAAATTATGCTAATTATAGGCATTGTCAGAGGTTGCCAAGGTGGCAACTAAGCTGAAGTAGCTTTAATACACATTAAGAGCATAATTTATTTTAAATAATCTGTAAATAATACGTATTAGAGGATGTAGCCACTGTAAATCAGAAATATTCATAAATATACGGCACATGCAAACGAGCACTGGAAATTGATTTCTTGCCCCAAATTATCCTGCCATGATTGTTTTGATCACTATTGTACTATTCCTAGATGGAAAATGACCCCTGACCCTTTTTCAGAAATATGCAAATTAGCTAATTATCTTTAAAATCGTAAAAATGCACCCTGGGACCAAAAATAACAAATGGAAACAACACTTTTTCTCATCAGTGATGTATTTAGACCAAATTAAAAACTGTTCCGAACATTTATTTGTATTACATTAGGGGATATACTACTAGTTTAACGAAAAAGAGATGTCAAGCCCACATTTTGTCAGGCATGCTGTTAAATTACATTTTATTTCATATAAGACAGTAACTTCGCAACTTTTGAAATTTGTCTTGCAAAAGGCGGACAGTCCCCTTAAAACTTTGTTTATCTTTATAAGTACTGTAACACTGCAAGCAATTATACACAAAATATATGAAACACTACATGTAATCACCAGTCCTTATTGTATACAAGAAAAAAACAATACACAACATACACAAACGTGTCAATAAACGAATTGTATTACAATTTACAAGTAGTAAAGTAAACAGTGTGTACAATATTTACAATAATAAAAATCAAATAGGAGCTTGATAACATATGAAAATGTACTATGTGTGTACAATGTGATAATTTGTTTCTAGTCTGAATATAAAGGGGTTTACAGATTGCAGTTATTTGCTAAAGTGACTGCAAAGTGGTCTGGCTTATATCAAATATCCAATAATAGTATTCCAACATTTGGATGTGACAAATGTAATTATAATTATTATAAGTATGTTATTGACTTGATTGAACGGGGATACAATAGGTGGCGTTATTATCAAGGAGCACGCACCAACATTCTTACATGTGTTTATTATGTTATATTAAAAGTACTAGCTTTAGTCATCCCTTGAATAAATATGCCTTGAAATATGCTTGTTTTCATGAAACAATAATTGTTTTACTTTGGAATGTGTATGTAGTCACCAAACCAGGTGCGGAAGATAATTACGTCCCGCTGTCTATGTTTTGGTTTAGTGTTTGTTAATAAATCTTTCTCATGACTTACGACCTTTAACAATTGGCTCCTTGGCGTATTTTTTATGCGACACTTGTCTAAAATATTTTCGTGTGCAACTGTTAATTAATAACATCTTCCGTCATTAGTCTGCAGAAAAAGACCCGGAGTCCCACAAAAGATTATAAGTTGAAGTAAACTTATGAGAAGGTCATTAGCAGCCTTCGAAACTAACATGATCATAATCTGGACTTTATCTATTTAATGTTTGATGTTGTTCGGCATCAAATACATACACATTTTCCGTTATGTTTAAACTCATTATATAAAAAGTGTGCTGCAACTTTTAGTTTGACATAATTTACAATTTACAATTAAGAATTCAACGTATAATCTTCGGTAGGCAAGGCCTGTCTGACCCATGCAATATGATCCGGCCGGTAGTTATTACATGTTTGAGTTGCACTGTGTCTCTCAAATACGAGGTCTGAAGTCAGCTACATCCATAACCTATTGCAAGATAGAAACATATTATGAGCGTCAATTCTGACAAACAACTATAACATTTCAACGTTCAAGGATTTGAACTGCAATCATATAACACTTTCATTATAAAAACAAGGGTTCTTTAAATCGTAAATTTCAGACTTCATTCAGAAATCAATGCCGTAATAGGGTTTTCTATAGCTCAATCAGCAAGAGCACCCGGCTAGCAATCCGGAGGTCTCGGGTTTGATCCCGTTGGAATCCCATTTTCTTTGCTCTTTTTCAATCACATTATATATTTCTGGTCAGTTTATCTATATATTTGAATTAATAAACCAATTATAGATACATTTCCTAAAAATGATATTTGATGTTTTCATTAAAAACAAATGTTTACCTAGTGAAACAGTAAGCATTGTTATCAAATTGCTTTTGTTTTGACTACAAACGAAAAACGTTCCTATAACGCGTTTTACTCAATCATTAATCTCTCCATCAATACGAGACATAACTATCAACATTCATTTTTATTAGCTATTACCATAAACCAACTAATAAGGTCCATGAGAGCTTACGGACTGATTTCTTGGCAAGAGCGGCGGGGCATTTTGTTTAGTTCCGGTCATGTACGCATGCGCTGGCTTTCGCCAAGTCGTGACAACAAGTACGGACTAGTGCAGACATTTGTCGTACACAGATGTGGTCATTATTTCAAAGCGGACAGAAGTACAGTAGTTTAAAACAGCGGTGGCAATGACCGGTGGCAAAACGGACTTTCATAATCGCACCTGAAAGCTCCAATTGATTTTGATGGATTTGAACAAGCTCAAGAGTTAGTTGAGTTTTGATAAAGAGGGCGCCACACGAAATAATTTTGTATGAGGTAATGAAAAACTGAGTGGCAAATGTGAAAGACCATACAATTAGTGTGATGACAGCGTAAACTTTATTTTAGCTAAATAGGTTCTAGCAGTTGAAATGTCCATACACATGATTAATATAACCAATTGTAATCATTATTGGGCCCTACAATAATTCAATAATTTAGATCAAGTCGTTAAATAAAAAAATAAAAAAATTCTAACTCTTTTCAAAAACTTACAAACATGTTGTAGATAGTTGTTGATGATCTACGTGGTGTGTATTAATTTATTTAGAGAGCGGTCTCTTGAGTTTTAACGGCTCTTTGAAAATGATAACAGGATTTGTGCTTAGTCGTTTCCAATTGTGTTTACCTTTCGATCATGGTGGAGTTATAACTACTAGTTTGTAATGTTATGGTGAAAGTTGTGGTTAATCCAGTTTGACCAAAAACTGTACTCTGTATACCAAAACTCAATTATCCTATTAATGTCTGCTATGGTTCACGGTATACTCACGACCCTTGTGGCTGCTGGTACGCAGGTGGGGCCGTTGGATTCATTTGCATGCTCTGTAATATAAAATAAATAACAAGGAAGATTGTTAATTACATTTTAAGAATAATACATTATAAATTTAAAAGTTGTTTAAATGGGCAATATCATATATTTAAGAGTGTCGTATTTTTAAGAAAAAATGTGTTTTACATGAATGACCGGTGCGGACAGCTGTCGTACACTGACGGGGTCATTATTTCAAAACAAAAAAAGTACTTTATTTTGCGAAAAACTGGCAATAAGGACTTTTCTATCAGCACTCGATCCGCTTCATATTAAATTTCAATCTGAAATAGATTTAACATGTTTGATGATGATATTCCGATGATGTGAGTAAATCTAGTCATTTGATAATGTACCTATAGTCTTATCGACTGTGGCCGTATGTGCCTTAGAGTTCGGTTCCAAAAAAAGTTAGGTCCACTTTTGTAAGTTTTGAGAAAAGAGGGTTTTTTATTTCTCATAGTTAGCAATGTTGAGAGGATATAAAATTCTATTACATGAAATAGCATCATAATAGGATTGTAAAATAACTCTTTAAACAAATCCCAGCACCTTCTGGGATTTTCATTAATTTTATATTTTTATTTTATGTTTGGACCTAACTATTTTTGGAAACAAACTGTGTTGGACCTAACCTCTTTTGAAG
The DNA here is from genome assembly GCA_037951105.1 of Echinarachnius parma. NCBI lineage: Eukaryota > Metazoa > Echinodermata > Echinoidea > Clypeasteroida > Echinarachniidae > Echinarachnius > Echinarachnius parma. Next base: position 56,410 of record JBAMJV010002874.1, on the reverse strand, counting down.
AAAAAAAGGGAATTTTCTTTGTAAATTTTAACAACTTTCCAGTATGATTTTCAGTTTTCTGTAAGGTTTACCGGATAGAGCTGATTTGTCGCATTTTATATCCCTCATAAGATCGTTTTACCATTGAATTTGACAAACGATAGTTTTGGACAACACGCGCAATCACGTGACCGGGCTTGTTAGTAAAAACTAACACTAAAAGTGCGTTACGCGCTCGTCCCATAGAGCATGTGTTTTAGCAAAATACACACGCGAACAAATTTGCGCAGCACTCTATGGCGCACACGTTCTAGTCACGTGATTGCCCTTGTTAGTAAAAACTAACACTTATCCATAGAAGTAGACTTATCTAGGTCAAAGGAAGAAGAAAGCCAAGACAGCCAATTAGCACATCCGTGGGCGAGCTAATACGCATTCATCGCGTATGTGCCCCACTGCCAGCGCGTTGGTGCGCACTCAGTTTTGCGTCTTTGTTATTGTATGCGCAAAATAAACAATGACATTAAGCGTATTAGATGCGCTATGGTTCTGGAGGCTCATATAGCTTCATCAATGTCGATTGATTTTCATGTCAAAATTTACGATCGATTTTATGAAATATTGAAGAGATTTTCACTTATTTTGCTATAACATGAACGCAATCCGTGATATTGATGAGTGATATAAAACAACTAACTAATGTGCTTGATTGTGATAGGCAATCTATTACCTCGGTGGGCTCAAAATGACTATTACCCTCAGCTACGCTTCGGGTAATAATCATTTCGAGCCCACCTCGGTAATAGATTTGACTATCACAAGAAGCCCATTCGTTAGTTGTATATTGTACTTTGGGGATAATCGTATGCTGAAAAGCCGTATAAAAAGCAAATATAGATATCGTTTGCATTTAATGAATATTCATCAAATTCGATATACTTTCTATCTGAACATTTTTCATTCCATAAAGAAGCTTCCAACTTGCAATGCGGTACGCATTACTTAATTTAACAAACATTGAATTGTTGCGTCATGTCTTCACAAATAGGCACATTCGTGCGTGAGTCCGACACTCACTTGCAAAACTCCGTAGTATGCAAAGCTATAGCACGTTTAGCACGTTTAACACGTTTAACATGCTGACCCCCTAACCGCGGCGCCGTGTCCATTCCCTGTGAGTTTTTATAAAATCGCATAGACTTTTTACACACACCACCTGGTTCCCGTAGTTAACATGGTCAATGGGCTAACGTGTCTGAAGAACCAGGCACATATGTTTGCAGCAACTGGACTAAACTACTGGAATTGTCTCCCTACTGTCTTCGAAAAGTTAACACACTCAGTCAGTCAGCACGTTTAAATCGCAATTTTAAACCCACCTGTATCCTAGGTTAAGTCAAAAGTGTATTTAGTTATTACACATATCTACTTAGTTGGCCTCTACATTGTTAGGTTATTGTTTGTAGTTTTGCTTTTGTAATGATTGCTTCTGTTATTTTATAAGCGCTTTGTATCATTTTGTTTGCAAAAAGCGCTATATACTAAAATTAAGTTATTATCTTGAGTATTATTAATATATTTAGTATCATTATCATTGTTATTGCTATGAGTTCGGCACTCGCGGTGCTCCGTAGTTTACAAAGCTGTACAGCGCGCGGCGAACGTTTAGGCATTCCCTGAGAGCTAGTTTGAAATGCGACATGACGCGTGAAGACGCGTGAGAGACGGTTTCTGGTTTCCTTACAATCGGAACTTACGGATTGTGCCCCGCGTTGTAAGCAGGGGGTTGCGTCCCGTCGACGTGAAACATTCTGTAACGTAACAAGGGATTATAATGATATTGATATTACTAATGTCAATTATACTACTAATACTAATCATATTAATTGTTTGTCCATTTAATTTGTGACAGTGGACCTGGGTCTCTATGTTTTACTTATTTTGTTATTCGTTTGAATTGATCAAAGATGATATAAAACATGATACTACCACTACTTCTACTACTACTACAACTACTACGACTTATAATAACAATTATACTGCTGCTACTACTACTACTTATACTACTAATACTAATACTACTAGTAGTTGCTGATGATGTAATTTAACCATTAATAGTTATATTGGTTTTGAATAATTCAATAACATTGACTTTGAATGAATTGAATTAGAGACAATTCATAATAATTGCAATAACAGCATGCATATAAAGGCATCGACAAATTATTACTATTTGAAATCTTTGAAAACTTAAAACCTTTTCTATGTAAATACTGTTTAATGATACAACATAATTAATCGAAAAATAGGTTATCGAACAACACTCATGTTTTTAAAGATCATGAAACAATTTTAACATGCTTGTATCCTTTGGAATGCCCGTTTTTGTTTAAGCAGACTTACGAAAGTGACATAAGTATTTCCCTACTAATTATGGTATTACATCCATAATTAGTCAGCTATTAATCAAGATGACGTAGCATAAGCATTGTATTTATGTATGATGAATTTAATTGAACAATATTTTTAGCCGAGCACTATAAACACTGGTTACAGATATGAAAACTATATCTCCCAAATAAACGTTTAATAATCATCTTATCTGCTAAATAGTCAAAATTTTATTTGTTTTACCATATCATACATATATACATATATACCTCGATATGCCATGATTGCAACATTTGTTTAACCATGGCATGGTTATGTGTAAACCATTTTGTATGTAAATACTGATTAATCACAAAATGTTGTTTTTATTTATTCCAGTACCCATTACTTTAAAGCATACTTGCAAACATTATATTGATATGTCCACAATTACATTTTGTTTAAATGTGAAAACGAAAACAAACAATGTGCCTATCCTAATACTATTACGACTGTGACTAAACACCCATTTAAAAAATAAACACATAGTTTCCTTTCACATAAAGGATTCCTGAGTTAGGTATTATTGTTCTCGGTAAAATATTCGTTTCGTTCCCATGTTTAATAAAGCATGTGAGAATTTGTTTAAGGCTATCCTAAACCACACTGGCGTGAAACATTGACATTTGTGTTTCGTACTTGGCGTCTGCAGATGACGGCTGTGCACATTTGACGATAACCACGATCAAGCCAACGACAAGCCCGAATCCCAAGGCGCCAGCTATCGGAGCGTATATGGGAAAGCCTGTGACAACAATTACAAATATTATGGGCATTATTACTACTACTTGTATTGTTATTATTTCTTACAGCTGCAATGCTGATAATAATCATTGTAATAGTGACAACAATGATGATACAACTAATGAACATCAATTTCATGATATCACAATCGAGATAATGAAATAATGAAATAGTACGCATGCTATACACCTACTATTTTATAGACTTCCGTAAGTAACACATCAAATAAAGAAAACAAAACATGCCAGGCGATCAGTCGATCATCCAACCTAAACATTATTTTACCAACGGGATATTTAGGTTCTGACATAGATGGCGCTTCAAAGAATACTTTGTTGTGAGGTTATGCAAAACTAGGTACAAAAATAAAACAAAACCTATCATTTTATTGACCATAATCCACTTTATTTAATTAAATTAGGTTAACAGGTTGAAAATAATATAGAGAGAAAATTGTATTTAATAATTTGATTTTAACTTTTTGTAGAAAATCAACCCAACATAGCTTCAAGGGACTTAGTAACATTGTCCAAATCCTCAAAATTACATTTGAATTCTAGCGGTTCCCTCATTCCTTGTTGTATTCATATTAACAATAAAATCACGGGACAGGTTTCGGTTTTTCAAATTTCCCTTTCGTTACAAAGATATGTACGATTTAAGTGTTCAGATAATAGAATATCCGTTGGAGTTTTGAAACCATTCACAAAGTGAGTGCAGTGAGTCAGTGATGTCACTTTGCACTTTTACTCATTACTCTGCCATGCAACGTCCATTTGACTTGAAATTTGTACACAATACCCTGTGGACATATCAGATAACAACAATATACATTGCATCAACCATACATCACTTGTTGCACATGTCAACAAAGTTACTAGATCCCTTTCAAATTGTTGTATAAAAATTATCTCTATATTGAATAATATGAGATATATTTTACCCAAACTGTTACATCCATTGAATACAATTAATGATACATATTGGCCCCTGTTCTAAATGGATATATTTATTGATATTTTAGAAGCGATTTTAATTAGACAAAGAGTATTCTGTCTTCAAAATCGTGTTTTTTTAATGTTTCGATGGGTTTCCCATCACCTCACAAACAATATTCATTGGGTCGCCCTCTAAAATAAAACTTTACCATCTATTTACAAATGTTACAAAAGTTATGTGTACAAGCTAGCAGTAATATATAATAATTATTATTGTCATGACGACTAAATTACAGAGCAAAACGGGAGAACGGAGAAAGATCTGGGAATGATGTCAGTAGTATATGCACTTCGTGTAAGCTGTAGGGTATATTCACCTGAAGAGTTATCGTGACACAAGGGGAGATGGCCGTTAAAATGCCAGTAACCGTCTGATCCGCAGGTCAGGTCGATGTCGTGGCTCAGCTCGTATCCCTCGTCGCAGATGAAAGAGGTCACGTCCCCGACGCTGTACTCCGACGCTGCCATGCCTCCATTTGGGACGGCCAATGACGAGCAGTAGGCTGTAACTGATACAATGGGAGACGTAAAGGGAGGTTATGATTAATGATCAGAACCCGTTTAAATGTTTTTATAATTTGCCCATATTTTTTTTAATTGTTGTTATTTCTTAATGTGCACTATGACTTTATTGATACATCAAATAATAACCCACGTTTTTTTGTATAGTGTTACTTTATATAAATGGTTTGAAAATCTATAAATAATGCACGTGCAATAATAAGATGAATGGTAAGATGCGCGATTTGATAATCCGACTCGTCCACTGTGAGATGTCAGACTGTAACGCGGTGTAATAAATGAATGGCATAGCGGAAAAAAGTAATGCAACGTGCAACAATCAAAATATAGAAAATGTTATCGGAGAAAAAAATTGATATACGTATCTAAGTTGCTAGAGAATTTTGATAAATTTGAGTCAAACATAAATTATTGTCTAAAATTTGTTTTACATTAACCACAAATTGACAAGGAATGCCGCAATAATACTATACATTAAATGTAATAATGAACGTTTATGTTGAGGTGGTAGCCATCTAAATTATTAGTATAACTAACAGTATAGTTTAATGATGCTTAAAATAATGGTATAGGCTATACGCGAATTAGTTACGTGACTCTTATTATTAAAAAGGCAGCCGTTATTAACACATGAAGGAACTGTACAAAGTTTTGTATCAACAAATGTGAATGTGATGCTCCGTTTATTACTTGTTTTATAGATATATCATACAACATAATTGCCATCAGTTTGATGCATTTTCAATTTATTTGATAACAGATGATCCTCCACGTGGGATAGCTGAGTTAATGTAAACCACTAGGTTTTAGAAGACACATCTCTGATTGATTTAGAAGTTCTCATAATGATTGAAATTAAAAAAGCCCAGTCATATTCCTGAATTGGTACAGACCACCAAGTTCAAGTTAAAGCGCTATTTGCATAAAAAAAAAAGAAGAGGGCGTATTCCAGATACCACTTGTTTCAACTATTCATTTTATAATTCGGTTAAAATGATTAGTCAATAGAGAGATCATCCAAAACAATGATCGTTAGCGGATATCGCTATACGCGTCAAATGGTTGTATAACTGAACTAAATCAATAAAGTTATATAAAAAAAAAGTGGGTCTACTGACACTTTTATTGCCAGCAAAAAGAAAATGCTGCTAAGGTCAAAGCAGTTCATAATGGCCTTGTAATACAACGTATAACAAGCAAAATCGAGCAAGTGCAATCCGAGCCCACAATGCTCTATAGGAAATTAATACATTTTGAACAAATGACTCCAGTTTCAAAAATAAAAAAGTACAGATTACGGCGCAGTGATAGCTACATAATTATACTCTTTAAGAAGATAGTTCCACAAATCTTGGTGCAGGGTTTATCAGTCAGGACCACTTGCGCTTTTCCACTATCGGCCAAAATAGCGGAAAAGCGCTATTCCGCGATTATCACGTGATACGCAGTATTGCGTCATGTTCGGTTCCACGTGTTGTGATAATGGGGATATTTGTGCAACGACTACATTCAATTAAATTACATTTATTTTCGCCCAATGTTCTGGACAGATCATCTAAATAGTAAATGTGTAGCATCCTTGATAATTAAACTAATGGTGTGTAGTTTGTCTAAATGATCTGGCCAGAACACTTAAAGAAAATCTTGCTCGATTATGCGGGTTCATTTTTCAAATAAACGGTTGATTCGCGCATAGACTTACGCGACAGGTGTTTGATGTCGTACGAACTGGTGCGTTGCGAAATAACGAGATAAAAGGAGGGAGCGTGTGAGAGAGGCGCATAGCTCGGCATGATAAGAGAACTGCAAGATACACTTAGCACGCAGAAGGCGAGAATGGCGGACACAAAGCTGCATATATATAAAAAAACGGCTGTACAAAATTCTATTTTGTTTCGATCACCGATAGTATCGCATGGCACTATCGCCACAATATATGCGCCATCTAGCGACATTGATTGGAGAATAGCGGGAAACCGCTATTTTCACGATAGTGGAAAAGCGCAAGTGGTCCTGACTGTTTATTGAGAACAACCACAATTTATTAGTTATGAACGGGCTAAAGGAGTGACAATTTACAAGTGGAAGAGGGAAAATTTGTCAACCTTCTAGACCGCATTCGGCTAAGCCTATGTGAGTGTACGTTTACCTTGTTCTTCACAGGTGGGTACTTCCAGACTCCCATACCCATTGAAATGCCAATGCCCGTCTGGATTGCAACTAATAGTGAGGTCATGACTCAACTCGTATCCTACGTCACAGGCGGCTGTCCCGAAGTCCCCTACGGCGTAGCCAGACACATCCAGATAGCCATTTGGAGGAGCTGGTACTTCGTTCCATATTGGTGGACAGAAATCTGCGGAATCTGGAGGAAGAACAAATGTGGAATATAGTTCGTTGTTAATATTAAATATATTATCCATTGCGGATATAGTATCGGAAATAATATCGCTAGTGATATTCGTTTGTCTCGCAATGTATGGTCAACTAGGAATCTAAAAGATCATGAAGTTTCGTGTGCCGCTGCAACACTTTGTCAAATGATATAATCTAATGTAGACAATCGGTTTTTATGCTCTACCGTGGCTCCAAACGCACAATCTCGCATAAGCGAGTACGTTCCTAATAGGTCAACAACGGGCCGCGTCGATTGGCCGGTGCACACGGGTACTCAACCAATCAACGGGACACTGGTTCGGCCCGCTTGCCGAACCAGCGTACGATACGTCGCCATGACACTACCCCGACCAACCAGCCCTCACCGGCTGATTCTAACCCACGGTCGAACCGAGCCACCTTCTTGCTACAACGCTCATATCTACCTATCAATTTCAAGGCAGGGCGCACGTATCTTCAATCAATAATAGTAAATATATTATCCATTGCGGATATAGTATCGGAAATAATATCGCTAGTGATATTCGTTTGTCTAGGGTTAGTTTAGGGTTTGTCTAGGGTTTAGTGTAGGGTTTGTTTAGATTCCTAGTTGACCATACATTGCGAGACAAACGAATATCACTAGCGATATTATTTCCGATACTATATCCGCAATGGATAAAATATTTATTATTATTGATTGAACATACGGGCGCCCTGCCCTGAAATTGATACGTAGATATGAGCGTTTTATAGCAAGAAGGTGGCTCGGTTCGACCGTGGGTTAGAATCAGCCGGTGAGGGCTGGTTTGTCGGGGTAGTGTCATGGCGACGTATCGTACGCTGGTTCGGCAAGCGGGCCGAACCAGTGTCCCGTTGATTGGTTGAGTACCCGTGTGCACCGGCCAATCGACGCGGCCCGTTGTTGACCTATTAGGAACGTACTCGCTTATGCGAGATTGTGCGTTTGGAGCCACGGTAGAGCATAAAAACCGATTGTCTACATTAGATTATATCATTTGACAAAGTGTTGCAGCGGCACACGAAACGTCATGATCTTTTAGATTCCTAGTTGACCATACATTGCGAGACAAACGAATATCACTAGCGATATTATTTCCGATAGTTCGTTGTTATTAGATACTAATGGTTCAGTCACATTTGCCACGGCGGCCGTATGATCTAATATTTCGACGGCGAATTTATAGTATAGGGCCGCCGTAGCATTTCAACATACTTTAGCAGTCACATTTGCCACGGCCGCTACACGGCGTATTTTTAATTTGTGGAGACAGAAAATCTGCGGCTGCCGTACGGACGTTGAAGTGATGCTGCACGGTCGCCTTGGGGCGTCCCTGCGGTGGCCGTAGGTTTTTGACAAACACCAAGGCAGACGCAAGGCGCCCGCAAGGCGAACGCAGGGGGACCGTACGGCAACCGTGCGGCTAGACTGACGCTACCGCTACTGGTAGCCACATGTGGCGTGGATAATCTGAATAGCACATAATGGTGGCCCCAAAACAAACGGAACGTGGCAAATGATTATATCCATTGGATATGGTGTCTTTTTAAATACCGTAACAATTATACCAAAAACAGTAAGTTTGAGCGAGTAGGGCAGCCTACGGCGCACGCAAGGCCACCGTACGCCCGACGTACGGTCGACGTTGAACCGTTCTACGGCATTGATACGACGTGTCATGAACAAACTCGCTGCACTTCAGCTACTAATGTGGTTTAATAATTGAAAATACAATTACAGGGGAATGCTATGGTTTTAATGAAAAAAAAAAAAAAAAAATCAATTTGTCCCTCCATAATTTGGGTACCGATGCGTAAAATTTGAGGTCTTGGCAAATGGATTAAGAAGAGTAACAAGCCCCAGATGATTATGTTAGAAATATAACTTTTAGGGTGCATTTCAAATCTCACAGTAGCCTGTGAACCTGGAAGTACATTACATTTTTCAGTAAAGAAAAGATTGTCCAACCAACTTAACCAGATGTACTGTTATTGAAGTGTGACAAGTTAGCCATTATGTTTTGATCTTAGATATTGCTGATTAACATAAACTTTACAGTTAGATACAAGCATTTAAATGAATATCTTACCACATTGCACACCGGCATCTTCATGGTGACCACCGTTGTGGGTCCCTAGGCAGTTATGAGAGCATGCTATCAAATTTGATTCACTGCCTGAACAAGCCACGCCATCTAGTAAGATGCTTCCAGACCCCTGAGCGAAGTAGATATTGGAGTACGGAAAAACCGTCCAGCCATAACCGAGTTGTCGACACACGACAATAGCAGCAAACAAATCCAAGCCACAGACCGTACCCCATTGTCCGTTCAGGTAGATCTCTACTCTCCCCTCATTAGGACTACTGCCATCAACGAGTCGAATATCTCCATAGCCGTCTGAGGTATTAGGGGAAGGGCACGTATTTGACGATATAATGTATGTGCAAAAGCCTACATAATATACTCATTCTCTTGTACATTTGTATTAGCCCAACTTTCTGGAACTTGGTACCTTACGAAATTCGTTCCCAATCCAACCCTAACATCTTTAATGAACAGCTTATAACCTCCTTATTCAAAGGGGCATAGTTGTAATTATGAATTGTATAACTTGCTATTATTATACTGATAATAATATACAATAGTTTGCTCTTTGATTGCAGCTACATCTTTTCTATGTGTTAACTATTGACTTACTTTGTTATTGAAGATGAACTTTGATTTGTACTCAGTTTAATTATATTATTTCATATATATGGACAAAACTTTAAATGTAACATGTAAAATAAAAGTCTTTGTCATGTAAAGTGCATTGAGAATTCCTCCGGTTTTGAAATGCGCTTATAAAAGAAACATTTATTATTATCATTACTAATCTTTCCCTCACCAGAGGTGTAGTGACATTTTAATTCGTTACACAATTAATTGTTGAGGGATCGCCATCCTGCAATCTTTACTTGTATGTGCATTTCTCCACTTTCACCTGAAATCAATATACCTAAGTATAATTTAATATTCTTTTTTCTTCATTTTACAATTCGAATATTTATTTTCAAAACGCGAATACAATTATGAATTTGAAACCGAGCATTAAAATATGTCAAGTAACTTTGTTAACATGTTTACATGCATGTGCGTAGGATGGAACTGTCCGCCTCAACCTATTCAGTGGTGAATGTCCAAAACTAATAATTTCTGATCTCTTAAATTCACACTGCCCTCAGTATACACATTCAAAACAAAATAAAACAAAAATGCGCATCCTACTCACCACATTCCACCCCTGCATCTTCACCGTGAGTACAGTCGTGGTCAGCTGCTGTAATATGGGGACACGATCTCAATGTTGACTCGGTGCCTGCACAATCAACGTCATCCAGTACGATGGGTCCAGAGCCCTGACCAAAGTAAGCATTGGTGCGAGCAGCGGTCGCCGACCCGATGCCGAGTTGTCGGCACGCGACATCAGCATCATCCAAACCCCAGTCGTCGTCACAGACCGTACTCCATTGGCCGTCCCAATAGATCTCTACTCTCCCCTCGTAGGAAGTACTGCCGCCAACGAGACGAAGATCCCCAAACCCTTCGTCGATATTTAGAGTGAGATAAATAAAGAAAATACTTATACTAGCACTCACCAAAAATACATTCTCAACTGAAAGCCTACTTTTGGTATTAACATAACATTTATCTGATTATATGACAAGAAATTCCAGAGGTTTGAGTAAAAATACGTCCAAATAAAACCAGAACGGGATTTCTGATTTACAGAAAATTGTTAAAACTGATGTAGATGGTACGTGCCATACCAACGTTTTGGCGTATAAACAAATATACATTAATACATGAACTTGTTTAAAGAGACTTAGTAACATTGTCCAAATCCTCAAAATCCAATTGAAATTCTAGCGGTTCTCCCATACCTTGTTGTATTCTCATTAACCAAAAAAAACATGAAACAGGTTTCATTGTTTTTATTTTCCTTTCGTAAAAAAGATATTTACGATTGAAGTGTGCAGACGTCAGAGTATCCAACGGATGGCCAGAACCGTCCACAAAGTAAGTGCAATGAGTTAGTGAATGTCGCTTTTCATTTTTGCTCATTACTCGGCCATATAAAGCCATTTAACTGGAAATGTAAACACAATGCCCAGTGGACATATTATATAACAACAATATATTAATTGTATAAACCACTCATCACTTTTTGCAAAGTTACGAGATCCATTTAATACATTCAATATGTCTCCAAGGATGTATGGGATTGAAAAGGGAATGTATGTATTTTCAAAACAATACAGGTGCTTATTGTCAAACATGTTTCAGAAGCTCAAGCGTCTGTGTTATCATTCAAACGGATAATTACAAATCGACAAAGCTTTTGCCCCTATATTGACTGTCATGAAACTTGAAACTTATGGCATAATGTGGTTTATGTGTCCTCGGATCCTACAATCACTAACCTTATTAGTACAGTCAAACCTGCTATTGCGACCACCTGTCTACAGCGACCACCTGCTTATAACGACCGCTCTCTGGTCCCCCCGTAAACAAATCATGTGTTAAGCGACCTGCGTAATGCGACCACCTGCCTAACGCGACCTGTGACCAACCCAGTTGGGTCCCGACGCACATATAAATCTGTGTATAGCGACCACAAATTTAGCGCATAAGCGACCAAGGCATCAAATCGGTCGCCTCTATTCGCTCAAGGCTCCGATTCTGAGTTTGTCAATGCAAAAAACAAACTTTTTAAATGACAATGAACTTCATACAGACGCATAATTACCGACACCAAGTGCATCTGACTCATAAAACATGTTACGACCAATCAATGGATATTTAGTAAAGAATTTTATAGAAAACTACTAACGCGCATACGCGTAGCTGATTCTCTCATATATGAGTAAATACATGACACTTTTTGTAATTTAATTTCACTTAAAAAGAAAACACAAACTTTTAATATAATTTAAAATATAATGCTACTATATAATTTCAATTTGTGTTGTGGTTATGCTAAATGAAACTATGAAAACGTGCGTGTATACAGATGCCAATTATTTACACATGTATGCGACCATACATTCAAAATGGCCGCCCACTTGTCTAATGCGACCACCTGTCTACAGCGACCACTTGTCGCCGGTCCCTTGAGTGATCGCTATAGACAGGTTTGACTGTATATACCATTATATCATGTTTATTACAGTCAAGCTTAAAGGGATAGTTGAGTTTTGGTAGAGAGGGCGCTAGACTACTTATTTTGTTGTGAGGTAATGAAAAACTGAGTGTAAAATTTGAAAGAGCATAATATTTAAATAATAAAATCATCTTTGTTCGATCAAAATCGGTTCAGAGACGGCTGAAATATCCATAAATATAACAATTTGTAATACACCTGGGGCCCCAGGTTTATTAGAGAATTTTGAACCAGCCGTTAAAAAATTTTTAAAAATGCTTCCTCTTTTCAAAAAGTTACAAAATAGGTATTTAAATAGTTGTTGGTTATTTCTCTATCTAATCACTATTTCAACAAAGCATCACATGCACAATATTGTATTCAAAATGGTTGAAACCGATGAGTGTTTAGAGAGCGCGCTCTTACGTTTTAACGGCTCTTTTTTAATGATAACATGATCTTTACTACGTTATTTGTAATTGTGTGTTCCTTTCTAGTTATAACTATTAGTTTGTAATGTAATGATGCAGGTTTTGGTAACTAAAATTCAGTTTCACCAAAACTGTACTCTCCTTACCAGAACTCAACTGTACCTTTAATTTCAGAGCTAAGAATTATACGTGACACTGACCTTGAGCGGCAGCAAAGATCGTCTTCTGAGATACGAAAGGAGAGATGATGAAGATGAAAATCGCGAAATGTTTCCGAAAGTCCATCGTAAACATCTTAAAGTCTTCACGTTGAACTTTAGCGATCACCAATATTTAGTTTAACTGTCTTTTGCAATTCAAACAATACTCTGTAAAGTATGTATACGTGTACACAGCCGTAAGGAGAACCAAGTAGCTTGGAATTGGATGATGGATTGGGAGCAAAGTAAAGTTGATTGTGATAAGTTTACAACATTCTTGTTTTTGTTGGATTCCCCACCTGAAATGTTTACCCCTTCACAACGTACAGCATTGTTTGAACCCTCAGTTACCATGCAAAACCGATAGTAAAACTTATGAATAATCTGACTTATGGTGTGCGTTTAGTACTAAATATTAAATGTCTTATTCTCAACTCTAAGGGCGTTTCCGGTAGAGCGCGCATAGTATCGGAACGTAACTGGAACCACATAACAGCTTGCACGCAAATTTCACACTAAGCATGCTAAGTGCGCAGTGCAGATATTGTGTGCCCATTTTAGCTCTCATACAAGTGCATGGCACTTGACGACAACAACACTTTACAGTAATAGCAAAATTTCTAGTAGAAATGGCGCTTTGAGGTTTGATTAGTGAATAATAGGTGTACTAACGGAAGTTTGTTAATGTCAAAGACACACCTATTAACATTCGTTTGATTAATTCCTTCCATGACCGGCTGAAATTCTTCATGCAAATATTCTAAACGCAAATCATGAAAGTTGACTTCTATCGAAATATGGGCTTAACAAAAGCAATTTAAGATGTATGCTTTTAAACCTCATTTGGGGCCATTCTTGGTCACGTGTGTGACCCAAAACATGACAAATTTTGAAATGGGATGCTTATATTTCAGTAAGTATGAGACTATAATGATTTTTACTTCATATGTGACTTGAATATGTTGTAGTCTTTCAAACTTAACACAAAAGAGTTTATAAGGATTACGTAACTCAATGTCAGAGGTCAAATGGCATGGGTCACGTGTGTGACTTCGCACGGAGCGCTTTTTTCATAACTAAATTTCATTTGGAAAATTCTTTAAAATATGAATAGCTATAATGTTCATCTTATTACCAGAGAAGTACTATACATTTGTAAGTACAACAATAGCAATGAATGAGAGTTATATCAAACCGTTGTTTTTTATAGTACTTAATTATGTGGCAACGTCTGGTCACGTGTGTGACATTTTGGGGTGGTCACGTGTGTGACATGTACAATTTGAATGGAAAAATGGGAATTTTATAATATCGGGTTTAGGAAAGAATGAAAGGTTGAATTTTTACAAAGTTGGTATCAACCTGTACAGGAAATTGAGAAGAATGAGCTTGCTAATTATCCTTTTGATATCTTGATTATTTTCTGAATTATGATTATTAGAAAAATATTGAAATATGTAAATTTATGCAAATGAGTAAAAAAGTTTCATTTTAAACTTCAAATCATGTATTTCATGAAACTTTACACATGAATCATTCCAAAAATGGAACAAAACTACAGAAAAATAAAACTTCAATTTTTCCGAAAAAGTTTCACTTTTCAAAGAATGGCCCTTTGGTTTATCCCTCCTTTCCAAATATCTACGATGTTAGCCATTGGCTGCTACATGGGTGTGGCTAGAAGCCTTCATCAAGACCATTGCATGTAACATTGTTAGAACGCCAGTGTGCCCTTATAATGCAAAACTTCCTGACTAAGGCAAGAATCAGGGATTAATTTTGGAAATCATCATAATACTGTCTGTTATTTTCTTTCTAGACAGAGCATGCACGCCATACATTTTGGCACATGAAATAGTACTTTGATCATAATGCTGAATAGCATTGGATGGCCCGCGTAAAATGACGTTGTTAACAATCTGCATAACTAATTGCCTGTTCCCAAAATAAACATGATAAACGCAGACCAATACACGCCAATATTTGTTTAAAGGTATAGTAAGGTTTTGGTCATAATTCATACTTTTAGTAACTAAAACTTGTCCGTTATTACTGCAAGCTTACAATACTGATTAAATGATGCTTGAATGGTAAGAACGCGTTTAAACGGCAAAGTAACATGCCTGTTTTCATACAAAAAAGCTGTTAACGCTATAAGACGTCTTTCAGACACCTCACAAATCAACCACTGCTTATCAAAATATGACGAGGTGATGTGTGGTACAAATAATTATTCAATAGAGAGATCATTAAACATGATAATGTTGGTACATTTTCAGAAAGGTGTAGGATTTATGAATATTATACATTAAATTATTGAATACAGATTTGTTCCCAACATGTATTTCATTCAGATTTATGTGTGGAAATTTGGTCAATTTCTGAACTGATGCTGATTAAACAAAGTTGATTCTGTCGTTAAAAGTTTGTAGTTAGTCAAAGTGTAAACTTATTTCCTAATAACCTGACAAAAATAAATATTTATTGAGGCTCCTTCTAAACCAGAACTAAACTACCCCTTTAAGTTCCGGATCTCGTATACAAAAAATAATTTGTTAATCAAATCACCTAATTGAACTCATCATTGTATGGGAGCCACTTGTAGCATATCCCTCTATTCTTCTATCATGTGTATTGGTTTGACTGTAACAATGCGGCGGAACTTGTGGGGTCCTTATTAATTAGCGCCAGGGGAGATATAACGAGCAGGCATAATGTCTTCGTTTCATTTTCGGTTTCGTTTTGAGATGCCGGGGTGTGATTTTCGGGACGTCTATGTATGAGGTTCCGAGATCGAGTGTGTTGTCATTCAGCAGGGCAGAATACACAGTATTAAATGCGCTGCTGTTCTCATGATACCAATAGGCATATATACATGGGGCTTGTGTATTAGTATGATGCACACGTATGGCTCTCTGTCGGCGCAGTATAGCATGGCCCTATGGGAGTTGAAATATTACACAATAGTGCGAGTATTGACTGTAAGTCAGGGACATGTGTGGATGGGATATCGGTCTGTAGCATGGTGGCCAACATAGATGGCATACCGCAGGTATATGTCTGGATCACAACCAAAGTGGGCAACCTCTCTAACAAAACCCCTTACAAATTTCTGCTAATCAAGTTTAGGTGTTAGCTCTTAACGTGTCAGAGATTTTAATGCTCTATGGCATTTGTGTGCATTGTAACTCGCACAAGTACGAGCTTGACACGTTAAGAGTTAATATACATCTTATTAGAATATATTACTCTGGAATGTGACATCTTCATAAACCTTGTCATTTCCTTTTACATTGATGCCTTATTTGTAATGAGTTTACAATCATTGAATGCGCATAACACCTGAATAAAGGGACAAGTCATAGTTGAAATATTGCAACTTGAATCATGTGCATTGTTATGGTGATTACAAACAGCTTTAATTCTCAATTATTTTTTTTAGAATGAAAAACTGTTTTAAATGATGTTCAGGGGAAGATGAAATGTGTCCAGAATGATGGCGTTGTTGTATGTTTGTTGGAGTAGAGAACTGGCAGATGTAAACTAGTATGTATGAAACACTTCATCTTCAGAACAAAAAAATGATAGCGAAAAAAACATTGCACTTTTGGAATAACCACGTCACCATCGTTGAAAATACATTGATTAACTTGAGCATCAGTGGCGTAGCTACGAGGGGGGGGGGGGGGGGGGGGGGGGGGCACGGGTTGCACGTGCCCCCGCACCCCTCCCCCCCCCGCCCCCAATTGTTTTGCAACAAACATAAACAAAAATGTATATAATATACTTTGTACATAACCCACACGGTTACCGTAGTCAAGGGGTTAACCATAGGCTATTTGGTTACTCGAACTTGTGTTCCCGCACCTTAAAGGGATAGTTGAGTTCTGGTAAGGAGAGTACAGTTTTGGTGAAACTGAATATTAGTAACCAAAACCTGCATCATTACATTACAAACTAATAGTTACAACTAGAAAGGAACACAAAATTACAAATGACGTAGTAAAGTTCATGTTATCATTCAAAAAGAGCCGTTAAAACGTAAGAGGGCGCTCTATAAACACTCATCGGTTTCAACCATTTTGAATAAAATATTGTGCATGTGATGCTTTGTTGAAATAGTGATTAGATAGATAAATAACCAACAACTATTTAAATACCTATTTTGTAACTTTTTGAAAAGAGGAAGCATTTTTCTGAATTTGTAACGGCTGGTTCAAAATTCTCTAATAAACCTGGGGCCCCAGGTTTATTACAAATAGTTATATTTATGGATATTTCAGCCGTCTCTGAACCGATTTTGATCAAACAAAGATGATTTTATTATTTAAATATTATGCTCTTTCAAATTTTACACTCAGTTTTTCTTTACCTCACAAAAAATAAGTAGTCTAGTGCCCTCTCTACCAAAACTCAACTATCCCTTTAAAAACAATGAAGAATGACTAAACTGCAAATCGATTGTTGTATTTTTTATCTCGCATCGGCTTAAAGGACCTAAAGAATACAACGTACTTTGACACTTATTCCATAGTTGATGACTCGAAACATAGGTCTGCCAAAAAAAAATCCATGAAAATAAACACAGTAGTGATTTAAGACTAGTTTTCTGATGCCAAATCTCACTTAGCAGCCAGTTTACGCCCCCACCCACATTTAGGGTCCGGAATCGGCAGCGTGATCGACATGTGATTGACAATTCATTGGCTTACGTCATGACGCGTCATCTACAGAATTTAGTTCATTAGTCCGTTCTTTATATGACGTCACATTTTGGCGATTTAAAAGGGGCGTTCCCAGGACAATTAGATATTTACTAATTACTCCAAAAATGATTGATTTCATGAGAAATGACTGCCAAATTATTTTTCTTCGGGAAACATTACATATAGAGAGAAGAATTTTGAAAATTAGGCCATTTAGACGCTGTAGTTCCTTTAAGTAACTTATTTATCAAACAAACATCCTTTCTCACTCGTGTTTACGAGTTAAAGTTAAACAATGTGACACTTAAATGTATAGCAACATAACAATTGATTTGATTAAGATGTGGTATAACAATATCAATAACCTTAACAATAACATAATCCCCCGCCCACAAATATATGTACTTATACTATTTTAAACAACATGTATAACTAATGATGTACATACTGTATGACAAATGTATACATTGTTTAGTTGGAGTAAAATTTGGTCACTATCTGTAACCTGATTATTTTATTAAATAAAGTTGCTCGGCTGAAAGGAAACAGCACATATTATTGAAATACCGTACTATGAAAATCTGACGTATTTAAGGTAACATGAATACTATTTTCTTGAAATTACTTTTGATATAATAGTAAAAAAACTAATTAGAAATGTTATATTGTTGCTTAATATTGTAGCTAAATAATAATTCACGCCAAAAAAGAAGCACATACAACACAGCATAATATATGTAGGCTAACACGTCAATTCAGTAAGCATACTATGGTCTACACATTTTTACATCCTTTTATGTTTACAAAATTACGAACAATTTTCAAAATATTACCTCAGCAGAACAAATTAAAAGGATTTGCTTTCCATAATTACAAGAGTGTTGTGGGAAATGTATCGCACCGTCGTGTTTCAGCACGGAAGTATCAATCAAGGAATTCGACATCGATTATTTCCTTGAAGTAAGGCAACTATTCATACAATGTTCCTAAGGTTTATCATTGTCAATAAAGCTTGATATCCAATCGCAAAGAACTTGTTTTTAAAGGGACTGTCCGCCGTTTACAAATCGTCTGAACAGGTTCCAGTAGATGGATAAGGATGAATGTAACACACACAAACAAATTCAGATCGAGCAGCCCTGTAATTTGGATTCTACGAATGAAAAACGAATGCGCCCCTCCACCAAACTATATATCGGTCAATAAAGGAGTTTAACTGATTAAGCATAATATTACAACAATATTGTACTTATTCTTGTAAAGGTATTGTGAAGCCGACATTTGTAATGGTACGCTACGGAAGGGGTCTCGAACATGATGAATATACAATTACATGTAGTCAGTTTTAGCGAGTTTTGGTTATTTTGTTTAGTATTCGCTTACTCCGTTGTTCGATCACAATCTGTGCGCGGGTCTCGTAGTGGTCACGCAGAGCAACGTGGTACTCCGACATTTTGCATCGGATGAATACTCATATAATGCACAATTAAACGCGCTGTGTCGTTTTATCATTTTGAGGTCTATAGTCTATCGACTCATGTAAAACAGTTATTTTTTCATATATAATCTTGTCAAGAGTTTTTAATTTGATCTAAATGCATCACTGATGAGAACAAGTGTTGTTTCCATTTTTTTATTTTTGGTCCCAGGGTGTATTTTGGCGATTATAAAGATAATTAGCTAATTTGCATATTTCTGAAATAAGGTCAGGGGTCATTTTCCATCTAGGAATAGTACAGTAGTAATCGAAACAATCATGACAGGGTAATTTGGAATTTTGGGCAAGGAATCCATTTCCAGTGCTCATTTTCATGTGCCGAATGGGCAACGCCCTGAAATCCAAGATGGCTTCCCCTAATTTGCATATTTATGAATATTATTTATTTACAGTAGCTTCATCCTCTAATAAGTATTAATTACATGTCATATATACTCCGCACAAAAAGAAACTGGACACTTGTTTAAGTTGAAATATTTAATATGTATGTGCGACAGAGTGTACATTATAATGTATCAAATTAAAGGAAAGTTAGTCCTCTACAGGCGGAATGTAAATTAAAGGCGTAATCGTTCATGCATGAACTGCCATGATCAGTTAACAATAGCAAGGTCTGTTTTCAAAAATAGCAAAAACAATGGATGGCCGCACCATTCGACTGCAATGAGTAAGCGTCTTGCTTGAAACAAGATGTGCCGGGCAAGTCTTTTATGACACCATTCAACCTTATTGTCATAAACAAAAACCAAAAATACACATTTTCCAAAAAAACAAGGCCAGGTTATAAGAACATCAACATATTGGTCTGTTTTTGAGGCATTAAGCTTGTCTGTTTAATGTGTCCCTTGCAATTTCAACCATATTTACTTAGAGTAGAGACTGCCCAAATGGCTGACCCAGGGTGACGTCAGATTTGGAAGATCTTTGGACTACGGTAGAATTCTTGATACAAATTTATACCAAGTTTCATGCTGAAATAAGGGCACAAACTGTAGTTTCGACGAAAAAACCTTAGCCATGGAATTCCCCATTGTGTTACATTTCGATGAAAATAAAACCTACAACGTTCACAATTTGTCTTCATTTACACTTTATCTATTGAGATGAAACTTAAAAAGATCACATTTGTAATGAAATAATTATGCTATATCATGAATATAGCGTTTATATCATGCTTGTCAACATTTAAATGGTTGAATGGATGTTCGATTTTTGCTATTTTTGAAAACGGACCTTGCGGTGGTCAATTGACCGTGACAAGTCATGCATGAATGATTTCTCCTAGATTCTATGCTAATATCGAATAGGGTTGTTTTATCTTTAATTTGATATACAATAACATATATTTTATCGCTAACAAATATGAGATATGTTGTCTTAAATAAGTGTCCATTTTCTTTTTGTGCGGAGTATAGAATAAATCATGCTCTTAATGTATATTAAAGATACTTCAGCTTGGTTGCCACCTTGGCAACCTCTGACAATGCCTATAATTAGCATAATTTGATTATTTACCTAATTTGCATATTCCCAAAAATCAGATAAATCTGTGTATATTGTGAACTTAGAAAGTAAAAGAGACAAGAAATACCACTTTTCCAAGGTTTTAGGATGCAACAAATCCTTTTATGATACTTAATTTGATGTATCACCTCGGCAACCCACATGAATCCAATGTCCGCCTTTGGCATTTAAAGGAAAACTGCTATGTGCCACTTTAACAATAATCATTTTATAAAACTAATTGTTTTACTGTAAGCAACAAGCTACATTGTAATAACAATATTCTAGTTGCTAATTCCAATAATAGAAAGTCAAACAAATATATAGTTTTATAAAATAAATGCTGTTAAAGTGGCACATAGCAGTTTTCCTTTACAACGCCAAAGGCGGCCATTTTGGATTTATGTAGGTTGCTGACGTGATACGTCGAAATAAGTTTATAAATGGATTTGTTGCCCCCTAAAACCATGGAAAAGTGGTTTTTCTCGTTCTTTTTACTTTCTGGGTTCTCAATATACACAAATTTACCTGATTTCTGGGAATATGCAAATTAGGTAAATAATCAAATTATGCTAATTATAGGCATTGTCAGAGGTTGCCAAGGTGGCAACTAAGCTGAAGTAGCTTTAATATACATTAAGAGCATAATTTATTTTAAATAATCTGTAAATAATACGTATTAGAGGATGTAGCCACTGTAAATCAGAAATATTCATAAATATACGGCACATGCAAACGAGCACTGGAAATTGATTTCTTGCCCCAAATTATCCTGCCATGATTGTTTTGATCACTATTGTACTATTCCTAGATGGAAAATGACCCCTGACCCTTTTTCAGAAATATGCAAATTAGCTAATTATCTTTAAAATCGCCAAAATGCACCCTGGGACGTATTTAGACCAAATTAAAAACTGTTCCGAACATTTATTTGTATTACATTAGGGGATATACTACTAGTATAACGAAAAAGAGATGTCAAGCCCACATTTTGTCAGGCATGCTGTTAAATTACATTTTATTTCATATAAGACAGTAACTTCGCAACTTTTGAAATTTGCCTTGCAAAAGGCGGACAGTCCCCTTAAAACTTTGTTTATCTTTATAAGTACTGTAACACTGCAAGCAATTATACACAAAATATACGAAACACTACATGTAATCACCAGTCCTTATTGTATACAAGAAAAAAACAATACACAACATACACAAACGTGTCAATAAACGAATTATATTACAATTTACAAGTAGTAAAGTAAACAGTGTGTACAATATTTACAATAATAAAAATCAAATAGGAGCTTAATAACATATGAAAATGTACTATGTGTGTACAATGTGATAATTTGTTTCTAGTCTGAATATAAAGGGGTTTGCAGAATTCATTCATTTGCTAAACTGACTGCAAAGTGGTCTGGCTTATATCAAATATCCAATAATAGTATTTCAACATTTGGATGTCACAAATGTAATTATAATTAGTATAAGTATGTTATTGAGTTGATTGAAGGGGGATACAATAGGTGGCGTTATTATCAAGGAGCACGCACCAACATTCTTACATGTGTTTATTATGTTATATCAAAAGTGCTAGTTTTAGTAATCCCTTGAACTAATATGCCTTTAAATATGCATGTTGTCATGAACTAATTATTGTTTTACTTTGTAATGTGTCTGTAGCCACCAAACCAGGTGCGGAAGATAATTATGCCCCGCTGCCTATGTTCTTGTTTAGTGTTTGTGAATAAATCCTTCTCCTGACTCTTACGACCTTGAACAATTGGCTCATTTGCGCATCTTATACGTGACACTTGTCTTAAATATTTTCGTGTGAAATTGTTAATTAATAATACATACAGTCATTGGTCTGCAAAAAAAGACCCGAGGTTCCCCGAAAGATTATAAGATGAAGTAAAATTATGAGTAGGTCATTTGCAGCCTTCGAAAATAACATGATCATAATCTGGACTTTATCTATTCAATGTTTTATGTTGTTTGGCATCAAATACATACACATTTTCCGTTATGTTTAAACTTTTTGTTTGACATAATTTCCAATTTACAATTAAGAGTTCAACGTATAATCTTCGGTAGGCAACCCCTGTCTGACCCATGCAATATGATCCGGCCGGTAGTTATTACATGTTTGAGTTGCACTGTGTCTCTCCGATACGAGGTCTGAAGTCAGCTACATCCATAACCTATTGCAAGATAGAAACATATTATGAGCGTCAATTCTGACAAACAACTACATGTATAACATTTCAACGTTCAACGATTTGAACTGCAATCATATAACACTTTCATTATAAAAACAAGGGTTCTTTAAATTGTATATTTCAGACTTCATTCATAAATCAATGCCGTGATAGGTTTTTCTATAGCTCTATCAGTAAGAGCACCCGTTTAGCAATCCGGAAGTTTCGGGTTCGATCCCGTTGGAATCCCATTTTATTTGCTTCTTTTTCAATCACATTATTTTCTGGTCAGTTTCTCTATTATGTTTGAATTAATAAACTAATTAGAGTTAAATTTCCTAAAAATAATATGTGATGTTTTCCTAATAAACAATGTTTTTCTAGTGTAACAGTAAACATTGGTATTAAATTGCTAACCTGCTTCCCATTAGTTTTGACTACAAACAAAGAACGTTCCTTAACACTTTGTCCTCAATCATCAATCTCTCCATCAATACGAGACATAATTATCAACATTCATGTTTTATTAGCTATTACCATAAACCAACTAATAAGGTCCATGAGAGCTCACGTGATGTTGGTTGATTTGAACAAGTTAATATATCACTGCAGCTGCAGTTAACGGTATACTTACGACCCTTGTTGTTGCTGGTAGGCAGGTGGGAGCCTTGGATTCATGTGCATGGATCTGTAATACAAAATAATGACGATGTGACAATTAAATATCAGACCTAATTAGGTACAAATGAATTAATTTAAACATGGACAGAATTATATAATATGGACTGTAAACAAAAGTATTAAAAAAGTATTTTCACGTGAAGGGTTTTTCCCGACTCGATGCCGATCTATCCGCATTGGGTTGGAATAGGGTAGCACTACGAAGCGGGGGTAATATAACCTATCCGCCTTTGATAGATATAGGATAATATATGCGCATCGTAAACCTGTAGAGTGTACACTATCGCTAACACTAAAATCGAAGTAAGCATCGATACTCTTCATATTGCATTGATCCTATAATCATGGCATTCGTTTTGTGTGTGCAGTGAACCACCTCCCTGATTACATTGCCTTCGTCCACACTGATCAGGATCGAAAGTTACCGCGAACGGGTATCTCTCCGCGTTACGGACTGATTTCTTGGCAAGAGCGGCGGGGCATTTTGTTTAGTTCCGGTCATGTACGCATGCGCTGGCTTTCGCCAAGTCGTGACAACAAGTACGGACTAGTGCAGACATTTGTCGTACACAGATGTGGTCATTATTTCAAAGCGGACAGAAGTACAGTATTTTACAACAGCGGTGGCAATGACCGGTGGCAAAACGGACTTTCATAATCGCACCTGAAAGCTGCAAGTGATTTTGATGGATTTGAACAAGCTCAAGAGTTAGTTGAGTTTTGGTAAGGAGGGCGCAACACGAAATAATTTTGTATGAGGTAATGAAGAACTGAGTGTCAAATGTGAAAGACCATACAATTAGTGTGATGACAGCGTAAACTTTATTATAGCTAAATGGGTTCTAGCAGTTGAAATGTCCATACACATGATGAATATAACCAATTGTAATCATTATTGGGCCCCACAATAATTGTGTTAAAAAAACAAATTAAAAATGCTCACTCTTTTCAACAACTTACAAACATGTTTTAGATAGTTGATGATCTACGTGGTGTGTATTAATTTATTTAGAGAGCGGTCTCTTGAGTTTTAATGGCTCTTTGAAAATAATAACAGGATTTGTGCTTAGTCGTTTCCAATTGTGTTTACTTTTCGATCATGGTGGAGTTATAACTACTAGTTTGTAATGTAATGGTGAAAGTTGTGGTTAATCCAGTTTGACCAAAAAACTGTACTCTGTATACCAAAACTCAACTATCCTATTAATGTCTGCTATGGTTCACGGTATACTCACGACCCTTGTGCATGCTGCTGGTACGCAGGTGGGGCCGTTGGATTCATTTGCATGGCTCTGTAATACAAATAAAAAATAACAAGGAAGATTGTTAATTACATTTTAAGAATAATACATTATAAATTAAACAGTTTTTTAAATGGGCAATATTATATATTATAGAGTGTCGTATTTATAATAACAAAATGTGTTTTACATGAATGACCGGCGCGGACAGCTGTCGTACATTGACGGGGTCATTATTTCAAAGCAAAAAAGTACTATATTTTGCGAAAAACTGGCAATAAGGACTTTTCTATCAGCACTAGATCCGCTTCATATTAAATTTCGATCTGAAATAGATTTAACATGTTTGATGATGATATTCCGATGATGTGAGTAAATCTAGTCATTTGATAATGTACCTATCGTCTTATCGACTGTGGTCGTATGTGCCTTAGAGTTCGTTTCCAAAACAGGTTAGGTGCACTTTTGTAAGTTTTGAGAAAAAGAAGGTTTTTTATTTCTCATAGTTAGCAATGTTGAGAGGATATAAAATTATATTACATGAAAGAGCATCATAATAGGATTGTAAAATAACTCTTTAAACAAATCCCAGTACCTAAAGTTTTTTTTCATTAATTAATTAATTTTATTTGTTTGGGACCTAACTTTTTTGGGAAACAAACTGTGTTGGACCTAACCTCTTTTGAAAAAAAAAATTCTTTGTAATTGTTAACAACTTTCCAGTATGATTTTCATTTTTCTGTTAGGTTTACCGGATAGAGCTGATTTGTCGTATTTTGTACTTAATAATCGTATGCTGAAAAGCCGTGTAAAAACCAAATATAGATATCGTTTGCATTTAATGAATATTCATCAAATTTTAGATACTTTCTATCTGAACATTTTTCATTCCATAAAGAAGCTTCCAACCTGCAATGCGGTACGCATTACTTAATTAAACAAAATTGAATTGTTGCGTCATGTCTTTACACTCACTTGCAAAACTCCGTAGTATGCAAAGCTATAGCACGTTCAGCACGTTTAACATGCTGACCCCCTAACCGCGGCGCCGTGTCTTAACCCATTCCCTATGAGTTTTTATAAAATCCGCATAGACTTTTTACACACACCACCTGGTTCCCGTAGTCAAGGGGCTAACGTGTCTGAAGAACCAGGCGGAATCGATTAGTCAGTCAGCACGTTTAAATCGCAATTTTAAACCCACCTGTATCCTAGGTTATGTCAAAAGTGTATTTAGTTATTACACATATTTACTTAGTTGGCCTCTACATTGTTAGGTTATTGTTTGTAGTTTTGCTTTTGTAATGATTGCTTCTGTTCTTTTATAAGCGTTTTTGTATAATTTTCTTTGCAAAAAAGCGCTATATAAATTAAGTTATTATCTTGAGTATTATTAATATATTTAGTATCATTATCATTGTTATTGCTATGAGTTCGGCACTCGCGGTGCTCCGTAGTTTACAAAGCTGTACAGCGCGCGGAGGCGAACGTTTAGGCACTCCCTGAGAGCTAGTTTGAAATGCGACATGACGCGTGAAGACGCGTGAGAGACGGTTTCTGGTTTCCTTACAATCGGAACTTACGGATTTTGCCCCGCGTTGTAAGCAGGGGGTTGCGTCCTGTCGACGTGAAACATTCTGTAACGCAACAACGGATTATAATGATATTGATATTACTAATGTCAATTATACTACTAATAACAATCATATTAATTGTTTATCCATTTAATTTGTGACAGTGGACCTGGGTCTCTATGTTTTACTTATGTTGTTAAATGTTTAAATGTAAATGGCAAAAGAATCGTCAGTAAATACTATTTTTCAACTAAAACAACTTTTAAATATGAATACTATGACATAAAGAAATACTAATAATGTTTTTTCCCTCAATTTCTTTCATTTATATTCGAATTTTTGAGGAGTGCATTTAAAACCCAGCAGACTGATGAAAGTTAAATTCATTAATGTTCATGTCAACAAAATATATCCACTTACACGTTCAGGGCGGCAGGTGGTCGCGGAGCACTGATGAAGACAAACAAGAATGACAACATTTTACACCATTGATCGGGTCAATTTAATATACGGTACGTGGCAAACTGGCAATATATTCCTTGTAGTGATTGTTTGTATGCGTAAGGTCGAAATGGCCACCATGTTGATGACGTAAGCATTAATAGTTATATTGGTTTGAATAATTAAATAACATTGACTTTAAATAAATTCAATTGGAGACGATTCGGGATAATTGCGATAAAAGCATGCATATAAAGGCATCGACAAATTATTGATATTTGAAATATTACTCACAAACCATGTAATAGGTATGTTGAAAACCTTATATATGTAAATACTGATTAATGATACAATATAATTGATCGTAAAATATGTTATCGAACAACACTCATGTTTTTATAGATTATGAAACAATCTTGACATCCTTGTATCCTCGATATTTTAAATCGCTTGCATAATACATCATTGGAATGCCCATTTCTGTGAAGCAGACTTACCAAAATTACATAAGTACATTGTATTTCCCCAATAATTATGGCAATACATCCATAATTAGTCAGCTATTAATCAAGATGACGTAGCTTAAAGGTATGGTGAAATCCCGGCTTTGATTCAGGTGTATAGCTTTAATTATGTGCCTATATTGATATACCACACTCCTTTTTTCAAAGAAATCCTTAAAGGGATAGTTGAGTTTTGGTATAGAGGGCGCTACACAAAATAATTGATTGTGAGATAATGAAAAACTGAGTGTCAAATTTGAAAGAGCATACAATTTTAATTACAGAATAAACTTTATTTGATCAAAATCGGTTCAGAAATAGCTGAAATATCCATAAACATAACCATTTGTAATAATTGTGGGGCCCCACAATTATTCGCGAATTTCGAACCAGCCGTTACATTTTTTTTTAAATGCTTCCTCTTTTCAAAAATTTACAAAAGAGGTTTTTAGATAGTTGTTGATTATCTCTCTATCTAATCACTTTTTCAACAAAACATCACATGCACAATATTTTATTTAAAATGGTTGAAACCGATGAGGGTTTAGAGAGCGCCCTCTTGAGTTTTAACGGCTCTTTTTTTAATGATAACGGGCTTTTTACTTGGTCATTAGTAATTTTGCATTCGTGCATGGTGCAGTAATAACTATCAGTTTGTTATGTAATGGTGCAGGTTTTGGTTACTAAAATTCAGTTTGACCAAAACTGTACTCTCTTTACCAGAACTCAACTATCCCTTTAAGTTGGGCAAAAAAAGTAAATTTCATGCAACCTTTTTGCTTGTTTTCGCATCGGCGTTCCATGCTGCTAAAAAAGTTATTTATAGCGGAGCGGGAATGTGCGCACGTGTCACCCGGATCATGACATCACAAGAAGACCGCAACACGGAGGAACGTGCATGATTTACATGCAGAGCCTATGACTTGCTAGTAAAACAAACTCGTTTTTGCTTGTAAATTGAGGCTTAACTGAAAATTCCTAAGAAATGAATTATAGCAGCTTGCAGCAACACATCTGAGTGTAGATCGTCCATGATATAAACTTTAAAAAATGTTTGCAAATATTGAAAAAAAATTGAAATAACATCTCTTTGTTAACGTGAGTATTGCACTCAGCGTGTACGTCTATGACCGAGCTGTACTGCGATTGTCTGCATGTGACGTCACAAAGATGACGTCACTTTTTCTTCACCCGGACTCAATTTGTTTACGTGGATTACTAAAGTGAATTTTAAAAAAATAATCATTTTACTGGGTTTTCCGACGCGGAAAAATGTTTTTATTAGTAATCTTCATGAAAATCTACCTTAGATACAGTAAAACACAATTTTTAGGTAGTTTCCTTGTCAGCCAACCTTTAAGCAGTGTATTTTTGTTTGATGAATTGAATTGAACAATATGTATAACCGAGCATTATTCACGCTGGTTACAGATGTGAATATTTCCAAAAGAAACGGTCAATTGTCATCTGATCTGCTTAACAGTCAAAATTGTATTCTTTCGACCCATATATCCTACTCGGAAATTCAGTTTTCAAATGTCTATACGTAATGTATACTTACACGTGATTCATAGCGATGGGAGCTGGCGCAACACTACAAGACGAGAAATGAGGAAAAGTATAACAATAGTTTACTGTAAACACCAGTACAACCATTGTCACCAATCGGGATAATTGCGTTAAAAATAAACATGCAGATGAACAATGAAAATCATTAGTGACATTTGAAATAATTTATCATTTATATATACCTCGATATGCCATGATTGTTCAACATTTGTAAGACCATGTGATGGTTATGTGTAAAACATTTTGTATGTAAATACTGATTAACCACAAAAGAAAAGTTTTATTCCAGTACCCATTCATGCCATTACGTTAAAGCATACTTGCCAAAATGATATAAACTATGTCCGCAATTATTATATTTATTTTTAAATGTGAAATCCAAAACAAACAATGTGTCTATCCTAATAATATTACGACTGCGACTTTACACCCATTATGTGATACCAACATTATGCCAACTACTACTTAGTTTCCTTTCAAACAAAATGATTCCTGAGTTTGGTATCATTGTTCTCGGTAAAAACATTCTTTTTGTTCCAATGTTTTATGAAGCATGTGAGGATTTGTTCAAGGCCATCTTAAACCACCCTGAGGTGAAACATTGAGACTGTACTTGGCTTGTGCAGATGACGGCTGTGCACATTTGACGATAACCACGATCAACCCAACGACAAGCCCGAATCCCAAAGCGCCAGCTATCGGAGCGTATATGGGAAAGCCTGTGACAACAAAGGAATAATATATGCAATATTACTACTACTTTTATTCTTATTATTCCTTACAGCAATGCTGATAATAATCATAGTAATAGTGACAATAATTATGTGTTATGTGACAACTAATAATGAATATCAATTTCATGATGATATCACAATCAAGATAATGAAACAAATAATGAAATAGTACGCATGCTACATACATGAATATTGTATATACATTTTAATTAATAACACTTCCGTACGTAACACATCAAATAAAGAAAACAAAATATGCTAGGCGATCAGTCGATCGTCCAACCTAAACATTATTTGCTCAAAGGGATATTTTAGTTCTGACATAGAGGGCGCTTCAAACAATATTTTTTGTCAGGTAATGCAAAACTAGGTACAAAACTAAAACCAAACCTATCATTTTATTGACATAAATTCACGTTATTTTATAAAATTAGGTTAAAAAATTGGAAATAATGTAGAAGAAAAAATTGTATTCACATCACATCACATCAGGGTACGGAAAAGAAGGATGACTCCTGTAGACTTTCAGGTCTTCTCCTCGATTGTTGCTACTGTACGTCTAGTATAAATTTCAGTAAGTTGCGCATGCATTGAGGATCGGCTGTTTTGAATCTTTGATTCCACCAATGTTTATCCAAAAGAGTTTTACAATTATCGACAGTTTTTGCTTCAACGACTTTCTCTGGCAAGCTATTCCAACCTGATACCACCCTCTGACTAAAATATTTACTTCTAATGTCCAATCTTGATCTCTCCTTATACAGTTTATGTGCATGCCCCCTATTGGTTGCATGAATTGCTGGAGTGAAGACGAGTTCACTGGAGATTCCAAGCTTCCCTTTCATCAGTTTGAATACTGTATTCATATCTTCGATAATGCAAGGAGTGCAGGTTGAGACATTCCAAGCGTTGCTCATATTCCATTTCACGGAGATGTAGTACTATCCTGGTGGCTCTTCTTTGAACTTTTTCTATTTTTGTCCGCATCAAGCTTGTATCTTAAGTGCCAAAGTATATTTCCATAGTGTGGTGAAGAGTATTGGCAACATTTCTATGTTATCTCTGAAAATGTCCTTTTAATCATTCCTAGGATCTAATTAGCTTTCAGTACAGCCGTTAATTTGATTTTAATTTTTTTAGAAAATCGAACCAAATAGCATTAGATTGTTGCAAATGATCTCTATATTAAATAATATCAGATCGGAACAAATGTGGGGGCCAACTTTTATTAAATAATATAACAACATGAAAACCGACCAAATTTAATTATCTTTGAACCAACGATCACATTCACATTCTTCAATGAAAAATGGTTGAAACTCCCAAGTGTTAAGTGTTTTTTTTTTATTTATGAAAACAGCCCAGTAACTTAATCGTTATATGTTGTGTTACCATTCAAGCATCATTGAACTATAACTATCAGTTATTAGTAATAGTTTGCAAGTTTTAATCACTAAAATACGTTTTTCGAAAACTTTTACATCCATTGAATAAAATAATATATTAAATATTGGCCCATATGTATTCTAAATGGATATATTTATTGATATTTTAAAAGCGATTTTAATCAGACAAATAGTATTCTGTCTTCAAAATCATGTGCTTTTTTTAATGTTTCACTGGATTTGTCATCACCTCACATACAAATATTTATTGGATCGCCCTCTAAAATAAGACTCTACTATCTCTTTATAAATAGGGATAGTAATGTGTATATGTTAGCGGAAATATATAATAATTATTATTGTCATGATGACTAAAGTACAGAACAAAACGGGAGAACGGAGAAAGGTCGGGGGAATGATGTCAGTATCTGTACTTCATGTAAACTGCGGAGTATATTTACCAGAAGAGGATTCTTGACACGCTGGGAGATCTCCATTGAAATGCCAGGAGCCGTCTGGTCCACAAGTCAGGTCGAGGTCGTGGCTCAACTCGTAGCCCTCATCGCATATGAAAGAGGCTACGTCCCCATCGCTGTACTCCGACGCCGCCATACCTCCATTTGCTACGGTCAATGACGAGCAGGAGGCTGTAACGTCGACTGATACAATGGGAGACGTAAAGAGAGGTTATGATTAATGATCAGAGCCCTTTTAAATGTTTCTAAAGTCTGCGCATATTTTTTAAACATTTATGTTATTTATTAATGTGTACAACGACTTTAGTGATTTATCAAATTATAACCGACGTTTTTTGTTTTGTTGTATAGTGTTACTTTATATAAATAGTTTGAAAATATATAAAACAATGCACTTGCACTGATAAGATGGATGATAAGATGGGCGATTTAAGAATCCGACTCGTCCACGACTGTGTGATGTCAAACTGTAAACATGGTAAAGCTGTGTGATGAATGAGTGGCATATAGCGGTAAAAAAACGTGCAAAGTGCAACAATCAAAGTGTAGAAATTGCAATCGGAGACAACATTGATGTATTTATAAGTAGCTAGATAAGTTGGCTTAATTTTAGGCAAACATAATATTGTCTTAAATTTTGTTTTATATATGCACAACTTCACATGGAACGCCGCGATAATACCATACATTAAATATGCTCCTATTAATTAACTTTTCGTACAACTCCATTATGTTGAGGTGGTAGCCATCTAAAGGAATAGTACAGTGTTGGTTAAATATAATTTATTTTATTAAAAGTAGCAATTTATCATTATAACTAACAGTTATAATTCAGTGCTGGTTAAATGGTATTACAACATAAATACACGAGTAAGTAACAAGACTGTTATCACTAGAAAGGCAGCCTTTATTATTAAACACAAGAGGGCACTCTGTTTTGTACAATGTGAATGTGATGTTTAGTTAATACAATTGTTCGATAGAGATATCATCAAAAATAAACGCCATTCTGGTATATTTTCAATTTATTTGACAAAAATTGATCCCCCAAGTTCAATGCAATGTGATACACTAATGGATATTTTAGCTATGCCTGAACCGAATCTAATACAGTTGATTCTGTCATTAAAATCATGTGCAATTGAAATGTTTACACAAATGATTTCTTGTAGCGCCCTCTATAGGAAAACTTAGGATTTAATTTAGCGTATCCACATTTAGAGTATTCACCTTGGTATTCTTCACAAGTGGGGACCTCCAGACTCCAATACCCATTGGTATACCAAAGGCCGTCTGGATTACAACTAAACGTGACGTCATGACTCAACTCGAATCCTACGTCACAAACGACTGTGCCGAAGTCCCCTACGTCATAACCTGACACATCCAGACGACCATTCAAAGGAGCTGTTACAACATTCCCTATTGCTTCACAGAAATCTGCGGAATCTGGAGGGAAAAACAGGGTGAAGTCAAACATTTGCTGCAACAAGCATACTAGTAATATCATGGTAAAAGGAGTAATGCTACACACGTGCAGACAAAATTAATGTTGATGAATGTCTTCTCTGACCCAAAAAGGGGAGAGCAGCAGATGCAAAATTACAATGAGTAAACTGCAAAGTAGATCAAATGCGATGGATAAATTAGTAGATAGATTCTAATCTAAAAGTTTGCTGAATCTCAAGTCTGTGCCGTGCAGGTTTTTGATAACAAAAACATCCGCATATCCGCGATTGAAATTTGTATGCCTCCGTAACCATGGTAACGAAGTTGCCGGAGGCATTATGTTTTCGGGTTGTCCGTCCGTCCGTCTGTACGTACGTCCGTACGTCCGTACGTACGTCCCGTTCTCGTGATCGCGTTATCTCAAGAACCGATTGACGGATTCTGACCAAACTTAATACATGTAAACATGTATCTTGAGAAGCCGATGAACTGATTAGATTTTGGGGTCATGAGGTCAAAGGTCAAGGGTCACAGAGCTCATTATATATGCAAAAATAGCTCGTGATCGCATTATCTCAAGAACCGATTGACGGATTCTGACTAAACTTTGTACATGTATGTATCCTGGGGAGCCAATTAACTGATAAGATGTTGGGGTCATGAGGTCAAAAGTCAATGGTCACAGAGCTCATTATATATGCAAAAATAGCTAGTGACTGCATATCTCAAGAACCGATTTACGGATTCTGACCAAACTTGATCTTAGGGAGCCAATGAACTGATTAGATTTTGGGGTCATGGGGTCAAAGGTCAAGGTCACAGGACTCATGTAAAAATATCTCAAGAACCAGTTGACAAATAACCATCAAACTAATTGGTACATGTAATTTGAATTTTGGGGAGCTAATAAACTAATAAAATGTTAGGGTCATGAGGGCAAAGCTCAAGGTCACGTATAGCTCATCATTGTGATATGTCAAGATATGATAGACAGATTACCATCAAAATTGAGTTGAAAGAATTAACTCAGTGTATGTTAATTTGGGCTTTATATTTATAAATCGCGCAATGGCGGAGGCATCATTTTCGACTGCGCGCAGTCTAATATCCATCTAGTTTCTTATGAATTCCTCATTACGAAATCGATATGCAAGATAATAAAAATGCAACACAATTATAGTTATAATTATATCACACTGAATGTTTTGGGTTTATTGCAAGTTGTGATTTAACAACAAACATGTATTCAACATCTTACCACATCGAACACCGGCATCTTCCTGGTGAACACAGTTGTCGAAACCTACGCCGTTATGAGAGCATGATATCAATGATGATTCACTGCCAGAACAAGCTACGTCATCCAATAAGATGCTTCCAGACCCCTGGCCAAAGTAAGCATTGGAGTACGAAGAGACCGCCCAGCCGAAACCCAGTTGTCGGCATACGACATCAGCCTCATTTGAACCCCAACCGTCATCACAGACCGTTCCCCATTGGCCGTTCAGGTATATTTCTACTGTCCCCTCTGTCGAATCACTGCCACCAACGAGTCGAATTTCTCCATACCTGTCTGAGGGACAAGGGGAAGGATACATATTTGAATGACCTGTTTAACGCACAATAACAGTACTAGGAAACACTCAGACATGACGGAAAACATTGAGTGTATCGCCTACCACCTGTAATAATTTGTATAACTTAGATGTTACTGTTATTGGTCTTAAAGCCAAATAACAGTTTTGTGAAAGTTACTGAATACAATCTATATTGGCCAAACTAATAATGATCAAAACTGAAAGGAGCTTGTGTGGTAGAATCAAAAATTAGAAACGTTGATTGCAGAATATCGGAAGAAATCCAACGGAAACACAAGACATTTGGCCAGATTATAATCTATATTAGTATTATTATAATTTATGTTGTTTATGTTGTTTGTACTGTTGTTAGTGTATGAAATTATTACAATAAGAGTTGTCCATGTTGAAAATGAAAACAAAACAAACATAAACCTGAATTTGACTTTGATGACATGCGCGTAGCTGGATTTTTTTCCCGCAAATAAAGGGGGGGGGGGCGGGGTGAAACGGAACATCTGTAATGTACACCATCCTCATCATACAGGTTGCTTAAAAACAACAGAAAATGCACATCATACTCACTGCACTCCACCCCTGCATCTTCAGCGTGAGAGCAGTCGTGGTTAACTGCCATGACATGGTTACACGATCTCAATGTCGACTCGTTGCCTGCACAAGCAACGTCATCGAGTATGATGGGTCCAGATCCCTGGCCAAAGTAAGCATTATTGCGAGCAGCGGTCGCCGACCCGATGCCGAGTTGTCGGCATACGACATCAGCATCATCCAAACCCCAGTCGTCGTCACAGACCGTTCCCCACTCGCCGTCCCAATAAATCTCTACTCTCCCCTCGTAGGGATCACTGCCGCCAACGAGACGAAGATCACCATATCCAACTGTATTATAAATAACGGGAGTTTTTGTATTAGAATGACAAGAATATTCTTAGAAGTTGCTTCCAGATTCAATTGTAAACGATACACATTGTTGACATATGCTTACAATTATAAATGGTTGATAAACTGTTATAGGACAATGAAACCCAAGCAAAGTGTTGCTTTCATAGACTTGAAGAGATTAGGAAGGAAGAACCGAAAGTAAGATCATAATCGGGCAAAAAAAAAAGGAAAACTACGGTTCTTTGAAGATGTCCATCTATTTCTTTGGGGCACTCAAATTGGCAACGCACTCATATAAAGTGTGTGGACTACTCCCCATATGCATACAAATGTTCCTATTGTTAGAGTTTTCTTAATTGTCACACTTTTCCATTCCCCAACTCATGATATGTTATGTATAAATGAAATCTACAAAACACATGTTGAACACAGACGAAGGGTAAACATACATTTCAAGAAAATTGAAAACATTTACATGTTGTGTACAATTGTATGGGGAGTAGTCCACAACTTTGCCAGAGTGCGTTGCCAATTGGAGTCACTCGTAGAAAAATGGCTCCTTTCAAAGAGCCATAGTTTTTTTTTTTTTCTTGACCAATTGTGCTCAAAGTTTCAGAGACTATTCATCTTATGTAGTGTGTTATATTGCATACAACGATTTTTCTGGATTTCATTGTCCTGATATTCCAATTAGTGGTGATGTGTGACAAGTTCACGCTAACGGAATATTACAGTTTTGTTCAAACATAATTTTGATAATTAAGACTTAAAGGGACTTAGTAACATTGTCCAAATCCTCAAAATAAAATTGTAATTCTAGCGGTTCCTTTATACCTTGTTGTATTCGTATTAACAATAAAATCATGGGACAGCTTTCGGTTTTTCAAATTTCCCTTTCATTACAAAGATATGTATGATTGAAGTATTTAGATAAGAAAATCTCCGGGCGAGATTTTCATCCCTGTACAAAGTGAATGCAGTGAGTTGGTGAATATCACCCAATATCACTTTGCATTTTCGCTCATTACTTGGCCATACATTGTCCATTTGACCTGAAATTTTCACACAATACCCTGAGGACATATGAGATAACAACAGTATACATTGCATTAACCATTCATCAGTTTTTGCACATCTCAACAAAGTTACTAGATCCCTTTAAGATGGTAGTAAAGCATAATATATGCTTTTAGGTTACAGCTGCGCTCTTTTTCAAAAAAATAGCCGTTAACACAAGAGGGTGCCATCCAGACACCACTATTTTCAACTATTCTTTGTGTAAACACGTGTAAATCAGCGTTCTGTTCAAATGAGTATTTAATATAAAGATCACCCAGATCAATGTCAAAACCATAGGTATAATTGCAAAAATATGTAGCATCATTAAATTTGTTTCTATATTATTAAATAAAAGTTGATACCTCAATTTTCTTTATACTAATGGATATAGCCGCTGTTTCTGGACCGATTTTCATCAATAAAGTTGATGGGTCATTATTGTGCTTGTTTAAAGTATAATTATTACCTCATAACAACACATATTTCTTCAAACGCCCTATATACAAAAACTTAACTATTATCATAATAAGCGAACATTCTAAGTGATATTCGTATACTAATTGCAATGACTCTGTACACTAAAATCGTTTCCTTGTGTTTAATACGGGGAAATGTGAAACGCCGAAACATTTTCCATGCTCTTATACGTAAACGCTAAGCTTTTGGAGAATCGTAAGTCAGATGTGTAGATTTGAACAATGTCACTACTAGACCCCTTGCAGCTGAAGATGGATAATGCACGTAGTGTTAGGCGCATAAATAATATCGAAATACAAACAAGGTTAGTAAGACCTTAACTATTACTTAGGACCTCGGGTTAGCTGCGGAGTATATTACCTGCTGAGGATGACTCTTCACACGTGGGGAGATTACCATCGAAATACCAGGAGCCGTCTGATCCACAGGTCAGGTCGAGTTCGTGGCTCAACTCGTAGCCTGAGTCGCAGATGAACGTAGTTACATCTCCTTCGGTGTACTCCAACGCTATCATGCCTCCATTCACAACGCTCAAAGACGAGCAGGTTGCTTGACACGTGGGGAGATTTCCGTTGAAATACCAGGAGCCGTCCGATCCGCAGGTAATGTCGAGGTCGTGGCTCAACTCGTAGCCAGAGTCACAGATGAAGTTAGTCACATCCCCTTCGCTGTACTCCAACCTCGCCATGCCCCCATTCGCTACGCTCAAGGACGAGCAGGATGCTGTAACATAGGCGAATAACGGTAGATATATTGATAAATAAAACCCGTTATAACGTTCTGATCATCTGCGGATATCGCTATACGCTAACTCGCTATACACGTCAAACAGTGGTATGACGGAACTAAATCAAAATTGTTGTATACAAAAAAGTTGGTCTACTGACTCTGTTATTGCCAGCAAAAAGAAAATGTTGTCGAGGTCAAAGCATTTCATAACGGTCAAGTAATACAACGTATAACAAGATAAAATCGAGCAAGTGCAATTCGAGACCACAATGCTCTATAGGAAAATGATACATTTTGAACAATTGACTCCAGTTTCAAAAATACTAAGCATAGATGGCGACGCAGTGGTAGCATATATATACTCTTAATTTATTTTTTTTAGAGGATGGTCCCACAAATCTTGGTGCAGGGTTTATTGAGAACAACCAAAATCAATCAGTCCTGAACGGGCTAAAGGGGTACCAAATACCAAGAAAATGTGACAACTTTCTAGACCGCATTTGGCTAAGCCTATGTGGGTGTATGCTTACCTTGTTCTTCACAGGCGGGTACGTCCAGACTCCCATAACCATACACAGTCCAATGGCCGTTTGGATTGCAACTATAGGTGACGTCATGACTCAATTCATATCCTACGTCACAGGCGGCTGTTCCGAAGTCCCCTACAGCGTAGCCTGGCACATCCAGATAGCCATTTGAAGGAGCTGTTACAATGTTCCCTATTGGTTGACAGAAATCTGCGGAATCTGGAGGATGACAAAAATGTGGAATATAGTTCGTTGTTATTAAAATATACTTAATGAGCTAATTATCAAGAAGATACAATTAACATGACAAGCATAGTACTTTGGTGAAGGGAGTAATGCGATACACGTGCTGGGAATTGTGATACTTGAGTATTTTCTCTGATAAAAAGGGTCATCAGCAGATTGTTAAAATGTATAAAACATTAAGGTGAGTACGTATCAAACTCTCAAACAATCTCAATAACGTCCTTTTCATCAATTGTAAGAAAGATATAGTGCATTATTTATGTAAGTAATGTTCTATGAAATGATACATAAACAAACTCGGTTGCACCTCAGCCTCTAATGTGGATGAATAATCTAAAATACAATTAAAGGAGAGTGATATGTTTTTAATACAGAAAAGGAACTTTAATATGTCCCTCCATAATTGGGGAACCGATACGTAGAATGTGAGGTCTTGACCCATGAACTAAGAAGTGTCACAAGCCCCAGATAATTTTGTTTGAAATTTACAAAGTTAACGGATAACTTTTAGGGTGCATTGAAAATGTCACAGTAGCCTGTCAAGCCGTAGATACATTACAGTTTGTAGTGAAGAAAATATTGACCATCTAACTAAACCAGTTGTGTTGTTACGGTAATGAGACAAGTAAGCCATCATGCTTGTTAATTGATATTGTTCATTGACAATACTTATACACTTAACAGTTATGTGCAAACATGAAATTAATATATTACCACATTGGACACCGGCATCTTCCTGGTGAACACAGTTGTGGATCCCTACGCCGCTATGAGAGCATGATACCAAAGTTGATTCACTGCCTGAACAAGCCACGTTATCCAATAAGATGTTTCCAGACCCCTCGCCGAAGAAGGCATTGGTGCGGTGAGAAACTGCCCAACCAAATCCGAGTTGTCGGCACACGACAGCAGCATCATTCGAATCCCAGCCGTCATCACAGACCGTACCCCATTGGCCGTTTAGGTAGATTTCTACTCTCCCCTCATTAGAACCACTGCCACCAACGAGTCGAATAGCTCCATACCCGTCTGAGGTATAAAGGGAAGGGCATGTATTTGACGATAGATGTAAAAAGGGTTTCTTAAGATACTCATGAGTAATCTTTCTTTCACCAGAGGTGTAGTGACATTTCCATTCGTTACACAATTAGTTGTTGAAGGATATACAAGCCATACTCTTTCGTAGATTCCTCCAGTTTCACCTGAAATAAAACTTACCTAAGTACTACCTATTTTTTTTTTGTTACAGTATGCAATTTGAATATTTTCTGTTCTCTTAAATTGTCACTGTCCTCATCATGAAATTTGCATACAAATAAATACAAATGCTCATCCTACTTACCACATTCCACCCCTGCATCTTCACCGTGAGTACAGTCGTGGTCAGCTGTTGTAATATGAGGACACGATCTCAATGTTGACTCGGTGCCTGCACAAGCAACGTTATCCAGTACGATGGGTCCAGAGCCCCGGCCAAAGTACGCATACGTGCGAGCAGCGGTCGCCGACCCTATGCCAAGATGTCGGCATACGACATCAGCATCATCCAAACCCCAGTCGTCGTCACAGACCGTACTCCATTGACCGTCCCAATAGATCTCTACTCTCCCCTCGTAGGAAGTACTGCCGCCAACGAGACGAAGATCCCCAAACCCTGCGTCGATATTTAGAGTGAGATAAATAAAGAAAATAGTGAAACATGTGTACTAGCAATCACCATAAATACATTCT
Organism: Echinarachnius parma; assembly: GCA_037951105.1. Taxonomy (NCBI): domain Eukaryota; kingdom Metazoa; phylum Echinodermata; class Echinoidea; order Clypeasteroida; family Echinarachniidae; genus Echinarachnius; species Echinarachnius parma. The sequence continues at coordinate 16,318 of JBAMJV010002874.1, read as the reverse complement.
CAACTAGAAGCTAGCATTCTCTATTAACATACAATTTATCTTCTTATATGAAAGGAAATTTCAGAGGTTTTAGGAAAAATCAGTCAGAATAATACCAGAACGGGATTCCCGATTGACGGAAATTGCTGTAGATGGTACGTGGCAAACCCACTTTTTGCACGTTTTGGTCTATAAATGAATTCATGAAATTAATGATGCCCCACTTGAATGACTTAAATGCTGGGTGAGTAATGTGAAAATGTGTAATGCTTCAGTTTTGGTTGCGCAAAACATCCACCTCGTGTCGAAAGCATCCCTGCAATTCACGAGGAGGACATGCAAATACTCTGTAATGTTAATGTCCCCAAAAGGAAGAAGTCACAATGTATTTAATCAGGGGACCTTGGTCATGTCGGTGGCCATTCTATGACTGAGCGGAATTACCCTTTCCCCAAGGTGTTCTCGTAGTATATCTCTGACAGCGACACAACGGTGAGCTGAGGCGCCGTCTTGAACCCATCAGATCTTGTTAAGTACACATCGCACCAGTCCTGTCGCTCAAAGTGTTCTCAAAAGTCAGGTACAACATTTCCTTTTATCTTCTGAACGGGCATGTTTCCATTTAATTTTGTTTACAGAAACATGGCCTGATAACTTAACAACTTTCCCCAAAGCCCAAACCAACTGGTCAACTGCTATTAACTGATAGTGACGGGATCTAGTAAGTAACTTTGTTATCGTTTGCTAAAGGTGATGAATGGTTGATATAATGTGTAATGTTGCAATCTAATAATTATGTCTGCTTAGTAATTTGTGAATATTTAACGCCAAATTGATGTTATACGGCAAAAAAATGAGCAAACAAGCTAATGATATTCACTAACTCAATGCAATTTGCACTGACGTTGTACACGGTTATGACTATCCAGTGGATAGTTAAAATACCAACACTTCAAATGTACATGTCTTTTTACGAAAGGGAATTTCTAAAAACCTAGACCTGTCCGATGCTTCTATTGTTGAAATAAATCTAACTGGGTGTGAGAGACCCGCTAGAATTATGAGTAAGTTTTGAGGATTTGGACAATGTAACTAGATCCCTTTAATATCAAACTTAAATTCAGGTGGATCCCCGGGCGGCGCATATTTTGAACAGATTTTGATAATCCGATCAAGAATTTTAATTTTTAATCTTGCAAGCTGCCCTTTTTGTAAGCTTTCTGCTAAGGATGCAATATCCCAGAAAAAAAAAACTCAATTGAAAAACGTACAATAAAATTTTACAAAATGTCATTTTCATTGAAATGCATCTTTTTTCAACTCCAAATTATGTTAGAGACGAGTCGATGTTGCATACATTTAAAGTAAATCTTTGTCAACTCGGTTACTGATATCGTAGACGAATGAAACAACCAGACAACAATGCAAATGTATTATAGTGGGTGTTGTTTAGTCAGTGGCATCACACGTATTGGCAATTTGCCATTTACAGAGGGCAGCAAACATTATTTGACGAAATCATTCCTTTTAAATGTAAATTCAGGATTGCACAACTTTCAATGTCGGTTTCTAAAAAATAATGTTTTTCTTTCATATAATCCCTACTATTTTTCGGGGTATATTCATTTCATTTACTATTAACGTTGAAACGCCCGTTTGGTAAAAAAAAATGACGTTACCTTCGTATACACTTCAACTTTTCTAAGTGTGAGTATATGCAAGTAGATTAATGAAAGATAACTTATTAGGGCTATTTCAAATAATAATTTTAGGAGATATTCAACAAAATGTGGTGCATTCCTAGAAAAATATATCAAAATTACATGTTATCTACTAATATAAAAGATAACATAAGTAGGCTGGCGCCTACACGGACACTATTTTTAAAGGACCTATAGCGTCTAGATGGCCTAATTTTCACAATTCGGCTCTCTATATGTAATTTGTCCTGAAGAAAAAGAATTTGGCAGTCATTTCTCACGAAATCAATCAATTTTGGGGTAATTAGTAAATATCTAATTGTCCTGGGAACGCCCCTTTTAAATCGCCAAAATGTGACGTCATGTAAAGTACGGCCTAATGAACTAAATTCTGTAGATGACGCGTCATGACGTAAGCCAATGAATTGTCAATCACATGTCAATCACGCTGCCGATTCTGGACCCTAAATGTTGGTGGGGCGTAAAGAGGCTGCTAAATGAGATTTGGCATCAGAAAATTAGTCTTAAATCACTACTGTGTTTATTTTCATGGATTTTTTTTTCGGCAGACCTATTTTACAAGTCATCAACTATGGAATAAGTGCCCAAGTACGTTGTATTCTTTAGGTCCTTTAAGGACAATACCATGTAGATATGTTGGCATTTTGTAGAAAATGAGCGTGTTATGTTATAAACAAAATTGTTTTGATCATGAAATAACATGTTCATATTTGTGGGGGCTTGTTTAGGTTACGAGGACACCATATTCACGTTATTTTCTCCTCCATGTTTAACAAGTGTATTCATCGTTTAACAAAAACTAACTCATGTGTATGAGTCGAAGACATCCTTTGGCAATACAAAGCAGCAAACGGATAATAACGTCCATTGGTTGCCCCAGTAAACCTTAAACCCTTGACCACGGGAACCCAGTAGGTTGTGTACAGAGTCTATGGGGATTTCATAAACTCTTAGGGAATGGGTTAAAATTATGCACTTTCTAAATTCAACCAGATGCTTTCGTCTTCTCGATTTTTTTAACTGGAAACATTATATTGTACGAATTACCAATACATATCAAAATAAGCAACATAATACGAAATTATACCAACATTTACGATTGTATATTCGATGTTTAATTTCGGTTAAAAAGCTGTTAAAGCTTGTATCTGATGGCTTATGTATAGAATGTTCCTTTGGTTGCTTTATTTCATTTAAACCGTTCATTAAAGGGACTTAGTAACATTGTCCAAATCCTCAAAATTCAATTGGAATTATAGCGTTTCCCTCATACCTTGTTGTATTCTTATTAACAAAAAAAGCATGGGACATGTTTCGGCTTTTCAAATTTCCCTTTCCTTAAAAAGATATTTACGATTGAAGTTTTCAGATGTCAAATTATCCAATGGATCGTCAGAACTGTGTACAAAGTCAGTGCAATGAGTTAGTGGATGTCACTTTGCATTATTGCTCATTACTCGGCCATATAAAGTCCATTTAACTTGAAATGTTCACACAATACCCAGTGGGCATATCAGAAAACAACAATATACATATAATCAACCACTCATCACTTTTTGCACATGTCAACAAAGTTACTAGATCCCTTTAAATCCCCAAATGTTGAGACTTTATTAAAACATTATCCAATTGTGATGATCATTATTATTTCATATTCTGAGTAATATTCAACATCCAGGAATACATACATTCAACTTGTTGAATACATTCCATATGTCTCCAAGGATTCATGGAATTGAAAAGGGAATTTATGTATTTTCAAAACAATACAGGTGTTATTGTCAAAGATAGTTTAGTAGCTCAAACGTGAGTGTTATCATTCAAACGGATCATTACAAATTGACATTGCTTAGATGGTAATATGAAACTTGAAACTTACAACATGATGACTTAGGTGTCCTCTGAACCTACAATCACTAACCTTATTTGTATATTCCATTATATCATGTTTTTCACAGTTAAGCTTAATTTCAGAGCTCATAATTCTGCGTGACACTGACCTTGAGCGGCAGCAAAGATCGTCTTCTGAGATACGAACGGAGAGGTGATGAAAATCAAAATCGCGAAATGTTTCCGAAAGTCCATCGTAACAATCTTAAAGTCTTCACGGTGAACTTTAGCGATCACCAATATTAAGTTCAACTGTCTTTTGCAATTCAAACACTACTCTGTAAAGTACACACGTAAGGAGAACCAAGTAGGTTGGAATTGGATGATGGATTGGGAGCAAAGTAAAGTTGATTGTGATAAGTTTACAACATTCTTGTTTTAGTTGGACCCCCCACTTGAAATGTTTACCCCATCACAACATACAGCCTTGTTTGAACCCTCAGTTACCATGCAAAACCGAAAGTAAAACTAATGACAAATCTGACTTATGGTGTGCATTTAGTTCTCAAAATTAAATTTACTCTTCCCCCACTCTAAGGGCGTTTCCGGTAAAGCGCCCATATTATCGGAACGTAACCGGAACCAGATAACAGCTCGCGCGCGAATCTTACACTAAGCATGCTAAGTGCGCAGCGCAGATATGTGTACCCTATTAAGCTCTCATACTAATGCACGGCACTTGACGACAAAAACACTTTACATTAATAGCAACATTTATAGTCGAAATGGCGCTTTAAGGTTTGTTTTGTTCCGAAGAGGTAGCGAAAAATATGTGCAAATACGGAATTATGTTAATGTCAAAGACACACCAATTAAAGTTCGTTTGAACAAATCCTTCCATGACCGGCTGAAATTTTCGATGGAAATATTCTGAACGCAAATCATGAAAGTTCACTTCTATCCAACAATATGGGCTCAAATTAAGCAATTTACGATGTAACGTACAATACAAACCTAACATGTGTACCGACGTGTTTGAAATACCTCATGACAACTTGCGCATTGTATGTTTATAAACTTGGTTTGGTTTATAACTTCTTTCCAAATGTCTACAAATTTAGAATGATGTCAGCCATTGGCTACTACATGGGGGTGGCTAGAAGCCTACATCAAGACCATTCTATGTAACATTGTTAGAACGCCATTGTGCCCTTCTAATGCACATTCTTACTTTCTGACTAAAGCAAGAATCAGGGATTAATTCATGAAAACACTATAAGACCGTCTAATATTTTCTTTCTAGACAGAGCATGCACGCCATACATTGTGGAACATGAAATAGTACTTCGATTATAATGCTGAATAGCAGCAGGATGGCCCACGTAAAATGACGTCGTTAACAATTAGCATAACTAATCGCCTGTTCCAAAAAAAAAAAAAAAAACGTCACGCACAATAAGCATGATAAACAAATACCAATATACGCTAATGAGTGTTTAGAGGGATAGTACAGTTTTGGTCAAACATACTTTAAGTAACTAAAACTTGTCCGTTATTACTACAAACTAACAATACTGATTAAATGATGCTTGAATGGTAGAAACGCATATAAACGGCAAAGTTACAGGGCTGTTTTTTATGTTTTTGTTTAACACTCTAGGACGCCCTCCAGACACCTCACAAATCAACCACTGTTTATTAAAATATGTGAAGGTGATGTTTGGTACAAATAATTATAAATAGTGAGATCATTAAACATGATAATGTTGGTACATTTTCAGAAAAGTGTAGGATTTATAAATATTTTCTATAAAATTATTGAATAAAAGTTTGTCTCCAACATTTATTTCAATCAGATTTGTATATGGATATTTCAGCCATTTCTGAACTGCTTTTGATGAAACAAAGTTGATTGTGTCTTTAAAAGGTTGTACTTTTTCAAATTGTACACTAATTTCGTAATAACCTCACAAAGTAAATATGTATTGAGGCTCCTTCTTAACCAGAACTAAATCACCCCTTTAAGTTCTGGATCTCGTATACAAAATAATTCATTAATCAAATAACCTAATTGAATCCATCAATGTATGGGGGCCTCTTGCAGCATATCCCTTTATTCTTTATCATGTTTATTGATTTGACTGTAACAATGCGGTGGAACTTGTGGGGTCCTTACTAGCGCCAGTGAAGATATAATGAGCAGGCATAATGTCTTGTTTCGGTTTCGTTTTTGAGATGCCGGGCTGTGATTGTCGAGACTTTAGGTATGAGGCTCCGAGATCGAGTGTGTTGTCATTCAGCAGGGCAGAACACACGGTACCAAATGCGCTGCTGCTCTCATGATACCAATGGGCATATATTCATGGGGCTTGTGTATTAGTCTGATGCACACGTATGGCTCTCTGTCGGCGCAGTATAGCATGGCCCTATGGGAGTTGAAATATTACACAATAGTGCGAGTATTGACTGTAAGTCAGGGACATGTGTGGATGTAACATGGTGGCCCACATAGATGGCATACCGCAGGTATATGTCTGGATCACAACCAAAGTGGGAGTTGAAATATTACACAATAGTGCGAGTATTGACTGTAAGTCAGGGACATGTGTGGATGTAACATGGTGGCCCACATAGATGGCATACCACAGGTATATGTCTGGATCACAACCAAAGTGGGCAACCTCTCTAACAAAACCCCTTACAAATTTCTGGTAATCTTGTTTAGGTGCTCTACGGCATTTTTGTGCACTGTAACTCGCAAAAGTACGAGCTTGAAAGGTTAGGTGTTAATATACATCTTATCAGAATATATTACTCTGGAATGTGACATCTTCATAAACATTGTCATTTCCTTTTACATTGATGCCTTATTTGTAATGAGTTTACAATCATTGAATGCGCATAACACCTGAATAAAGGGCCAAGTCATAGTTGAAATATTGCAACTTGCATCATGTGCATTGTTATGGTGATTGCAAACAGCTTTAATTCTCAATTGTTTTTAGAATGAAAACTGTTTTAAATGATGTTCAGGGGAAGATGGAATGTGTCCAGAATGATGGCGTTGTTGTTTGTTTGTTTGTTGGAGTAGAGAACTGGCAGAAGTCTAGTATGTATGAAACTCTTGCAAAGAGTCAATAAAGTACATTTCATCTTCAGAACAAAATAAATGTTAGCGAAAAAAAGATTGCACTTTTGGAATGACCACGTCAACATCGTTGAACATACTTTGATTAACAGTAGCATGCACTATTAGAAAACATGTAAATTAGTTTCATCATCCAAACTATGGATCACTCAATTGCTGTTGACGCTCGAAATAGCAATGTGGCAATTTGAGGCATTTCAGATTTGTTTGGATTCAATACGCATTCAACTATGTCATTTTAGTAAAATTATCAATGACAGGACAATAATATAAAGGGGATCAACATTACAAACAGTGTTTGCAATGGGAATACATCCACATGTTTTAAGTTGAACTAAACTGTATGTGATAAATATCCCGCAAACCGATTTGCACTCAAACTATATGGTAAAGCTTGCTGTGTTTAAACAAAACAACAACTTTTACGAATACCTTGGTACCTTTTTCTTTAAAATACTTCACTAGCATGGTTGTGGTTGTTGGTACATGTAGTTATGTTTTTTTTTTGAGGCTTCAAAGTAGTGATATTACACTGTTGGTCATAATGTTGGAATATTTTTGTTAAAGTTCAAACTTCATTCTTTTTCTCTATTTTTTGCGCCTAATGAACCAATTTAGACTAAAAATTATGATTGTATAATGTTTCCAAACTACCAATGTACAATACATGGTTGCATGAATTTGCATACATTAATGTAGCCTTTTGTTTTGAGCTTTGAAAGGCAGGACCTTGATATTCGGCCCCTTTCCCGCTCCAAAGCGTATGTCCAACAAGTCATCAGTTTCTCAGCGTTGGCTGTACAATTTTCAACCAAAATTGGCACTGAGGCTCTCTAGTTCATACTCCGTCCAACGCCATTGGCTACACACCAAACGATGCTTGTGCTCCATCAGGAAGGGGTGTCAACAAGCAATGTCCACTATGTTGTTGGAACATCGCAGGTTCCTGTCTGTAAAATCCTCAGACGTCATCGAGAGGAGGATCAATTAAAGCTACGGGAATCTCTAGGTCCCCCACGATTGACCACCAGGATAAATGATCGCAAATTGCTTAAAGGGATAGTTGAGTATTGGTCAAACTTAACTTTAGTAACCAAAACCTGCACGATCACGATACAAACTAATAGTTATAACTTCACCATGCTCGAAAAGTATACACAATTACAAACGACAAAGTAAAACCCCTGTTATCATTAAAAAAGAGCCGTTACAACTCGAAGTGTCAAATTAACTCGGCGCGAAGCACTAGCGTTGTTATCCTAATACGGGACTGTATAGTGCAGTGTGCGGTAATACGGGACTGTAGTGCAGTCACTGTGTGCGGTAATACTATACAGTAGTACGTGTATATTATGTATCGCAACCATAGAAGTATGACTCCAACACTGCCGTTGACGCAACTCGCAAGCCCCATTCGCATTCGTTCGCCTTTCGTTCACAGTCGCGCTAACACACGGAGAGACTGGTCCATGAGGCGCATATATCACTGATTTTTTGCGGAATGGAAGGAAAAATCATAATCTTAATCCACCCGGTAGTTGGATCACATATTGGAGAGTAAATTGCTGGTAAGTACCGTATCATATGTATAGTTTTAAGCACAATTAGCGTGCACACAAATATTTGGTTTCAGTCTTTTATTAGGAGAACATAGAACGCTAGTGCCTCGCACTAGCGGTTCTAAAAAGTGATACCCGGGCGTCAACCACTTTTATATGATATTTTGAAAGCAAATTTCACAACAATTAGAGCATTTGAATGGAAATTATTATTATTTCCCATGTTTTTTTCGATGATCTTTCATATGGAATTGAAATCAACCAAATCCGTTACAATCGATGTTGGGGGGGCACTTTGGAAATTACCAAAACTCAACTTGGCCTTTAACTTAGGCGTAAAAAATAGAGAAAAGGAATGAAGTTGGAACTTTAAAAAAAATATTCCAACATTATGACCAACAGTGTAGTATGAATGTACGTGTATCAAATTTAACATCATTTAAATGGGTTGTTTCAGTATGGCCAAATTAGGTATGGTATTTTATAATTGATCATCTTTTGTATTATTCATTTGACGAACATTAATAGAACAGTGCACACTTCAACACAAATTTTACATAAATACTACATACACTTTATATACAAAATACAGTTTACAACTGAGGCAATAGAACATAGGAAGAAGCAGTATGTGGGCCAGGGATCACATAATCAAATACCATAACTGTTTGCCTATAGGGCATGTGGACCCGCGGTCACTGGCTCCACGAGTTCGAGCATTATGGACATAAATAACAATACTCTTATACCATGTATACCAAAGTGGTTAAACAGTTATATGAGACCGGGTCTGCCAAACCAGAAACGTCGCTGCATTTTCTATTTTACGTAAATGGTCTAAACTGTTCAAAATGTACATCAGGGACGAGGTGGACATTCTAGTATTATATTGTCAAACAACTTTTCTATTTTATAATGAGATAAGCAAAACTAAGAAATATTATCGAGAATGGCTATATCTTAGGATGGGTTCAAAAATGACATGTACTTTGAACTTAGTGTTGAACTTTAATCTCAATTATCCCCATTGTTTTAGCAAAATAAACAAAATAAAAACTACAAACAATCATAACTTCGTAAATTTGTGTCCGATCGGCATAAAAATGGTCTTAAAATAAACAAATCCACACAATAACATCATCATTTTTATCAAAAGCTCAATGTTTACGATTTGTGTCAAAGTTGCTGGTTTTGCCAGAGCCGATCACATATGTCACTGTCCAATTGGTATCTACATTTTATATCCTAAAGGGATAGTTGAGTTTTAGTATTGAGGGCGCTACATATTTGTTGTTGTGGGATAATGAAAAACTGAGTGTCAAAATTTAAAGAGCATACAATTTTAATGCCAGAGTAAACTTTATTTAATCAAAAATCAGTTCAGAGAAGTTATCAACATTTAAAGCTATTGTGGGGGCCCACATTAATTCAATAATTTTGAACCAGCCATTGACCAACAACAACATGCTTTATACAGTTTCATAGTAATGCTTACACTTTTTTTAAAATCGTACATGAGATGTTTTTTAAATATTTATATCTATTCAAACATTATTATTTTTAACAAAACATCAAAGGCATACATTTGTAATTAAAAGTGGCTGAAACCAATCGTTTTTAGAGAGTGCTCTTTTGAGTATAACGGTTCTTTTTTTAATGATAACAGGTTTTGTTTTACTTAGTCGTTTGTAATTTTGTATACCTTTCGAGCATGGTGGAGTTATAACTATTAGTTTTAAAATGTAATGGTGCAGGATTTGGTTACTAAAATTAAGTTTGACAAAAACTGTACTCTCTTTAATACCAAAACTGAACTATCCTTCAACCACGTAATAATGGAAATAAATTAATGACGTGATTATGGTGGATTGTAACATCACCCTCAAACATGTACATAAGACAATTTACTGTTGTAAGACCTAAAGTTTACGGTTCGTGAAATGTTGTTTCATTATCGTTTTTCGTACACAAAAGATCGGGTTAACAATGAAACCAAGCAGGTATGTGATTGTGCGGTACATGATTGAATGAGTGTATGCGATCATAAAATGCAAATGACATGTCATTATGGGTGCGGTTCGTTATTCCGAAGGTTCGTTATTCCGAAGGTTCGTTATTCCGAACATGCAAATTTCCTATACCTGAGTGTTCGTTTATCCGAAAATGAAATAGGGTTCGTTAATCCGAACATTTGTTGCATTATTCCGAAGGTTCGTTATTCCGAAGGTTCGTTATTCCGAAGGTTCGTTATTCCGAAGGTTCGCTATTCCTAAAATGAAATCGGGTTCGTTATTCCGAAGGTTCGTTATTCCGAAGGTCCGTTATTCCGAAGGTTCGTTATTCCGAAGGTTCGCTATTCCTAAAATGAAATCGGGTTCGTTAATCCGAAAATGATTTCGGAATAACGAACATTCGGAATAACGAACCTTCGGAATAACGAACCTTCGGAATAACGAACCTTCGGAATAACGAACCTTCGGAATAACGAACCTTCGGAAAAACGAACCTTCGGAATAACTGAACCTTCGGAATAACGAACCTTCGGTATAACGGACTGTAACCATCATTATGATGTATGTTCTATAAACGGATATATCAATACTTGACTGGTGAAAAAACAGCATATTACATACACTCACACCAGTGGCGTCGCTCGGGGTGGTTGGGCATGCGAATGAATGGGGGGCACAGTTATTATTCATGTATTTTTAGACGTATCATTCCTTTTAAGTTTTGAGCTGCTTTTTTGTTGTTGAAAATCATTATTATTATGTATTTGTGCACGTTGTTAGTTTGTGTTTGCGGGGCACCCCCTTGCCCCTTATCCCGCACTTTCACAGACGTCTCATTCACTGCCTATTCACAATATCTGATCACTCAGACTTTAGTTCCCTTCCCAAAACGAAGAAGGAATGACTGAAATACAAAATGCGCTGGAATGTTTTTGTTCTCATCTTTGTTCAGTCACTTAAGAAACAAACATCGTTCTTTTTTCCGTTTAACGATGTTCGCCTTCTTTCTCTCATCGTCTTTGAGTCATTTGATCCCCCAGATCCTCTCAATTCACAGTGACCCCAAACACACAACTACCACCATGCGCGGATCTACCCAGAAACTATTAGGTCACCCTAAACATGCTCCGCACAGGGGTCGGCAGATACAACGCCAACGTGCACCGCTGGGGACTCAGACATTCTCTGGCCTGCACGTTTTGACACCCGAGCAGACTGCCTACCACATCATTGAAGACTGCCAAATCGTTCGCCTACCCGGCCACCCGAACCCCGATTTCCCGGACACTGTACACTGGCTACAAAATTTGCGTGATATTGCGTAAAAGCTCCGCTGCCTCATACGCAAGAAGAAGAAGTCATTTGAGAAAGAAAGATCTCCCCTCATCGTTTTTAAAGATGTATGCTGTATGGAAAAAAAACAATTTGACACTTAAATGTATAGCAACACAGCAATTTATTTGATTAAGGTCTATAAGCAGTAACACTCAACTCAGCAATAACAGAATTTCCTGCACACTAATTAATGGAGTTGTATAAACATTATAGTACTATTTGGAAGTATGACATATTGAACGTTACATTATTGTTTAACAATATTTGTGATCGCCAAGTAAAAACATATTTCTATAATCTGAAATAGTATTTTGTTTATATAGTATTGATACAGCAAACAAAACAGCTATTTACAATTAGGCATCCTGTCGAATAATATGAATATCAAATTAAACGAAACTGCATACATCGCAGCATCACTTCAAGTAGACATAAATATCCATCTCTTCATGGGATTTCTAATATCGGATGTCTTAAGCCCTCTGCAGACAGAGCCGACTCGACTCGATCCAACTGGTTTTCAATCAAATCGGCGCAGTTTTCAGGGCCTTGCAACACACATTTTGTAAGTCGAAAGACAGTAGGATGTAAGTCGGGGCCGATTCACTGATGAATCGGCTACGTCTAACCGGGCCCGACTCTATAGCCTGATTTAAACTAGTCGGATCGGGTCATCGGCTCTGTCTGCGTCGGGCATTACTCTAACCCGTGATCCGACCGTCAAGATAGGGGAGTATAACGAACAATTTTCGGGTCGACACTTAAAGCTGACACGTCAAATCCAAATCAGTAAGCATTTTAAACACCGTAATTGCTACAAAGTTTGATATTAAACAATTATCCATAATATTACACATTATTTAAGCACATTAAGTCAGAAGAATTTAATAACTACAAGACTAAGAGTGTCGTGGAAACGGATAGGGCCTTCGTCTTTCAGAACGGAAGTTTCAATCAAGAAACTAGGCAGCAATATATTCATTGAAGTACGCCAACTGTTCTAACCATGTCCCGACGAATTATCATGACTATTAAACCCCGACATCTGATCGCAAAGTACGTGTTAATACACACAATAGTACAAGTAATTATGAACCACTACAGATAATCGTCATAAGTTAAAATATGCATGAAAAACGAATTATACAACACGTAATGAATTGACAATAAATTTAATGTATATAACAATTTACAAATACGTAAGTATAAAACGTGTACACTATTTACGATATTAACACGAAAACTAGGAGCTACCCAGGGGGCAAAGGGGGTTTGTCAGCTTTTGCCTGTTGTAAAAGGTTGGCCACCAGAAATGGCTTCTAGGACCTCCTAGGATCACAACCTATGTGGACAACCTCGCGAACTAGCTACTGGAATTCCACAGGATGGGTTTTAAGATATTCACCCCTTATGCAGCTAAATAGTGTTTTTCAGCTTTAGGGGTTATGAATACCAAGTTACATATCTTGCACAATTAAACCATAATGCCCTGTTGATTCCAGCTTGTTTTTTCATAGAGGTCTACCCTAGAGTCCTGCGCATCGTTTGATACCAAATTTTAGCATATCGCATACTCGGTTCACGCGTCAAACTTCGTTACAACGTGATGCGTCACACACGGACATGAAATTTCGCATACAGCGCGTATGTATAAAAGACAACTAAATTCTTAAAAATTAAAAATATGTTACATTTCAATCTTTAAAACTTAATTCGCATTTTAGATAACTATCAGGATCATTATATAATGATACTAAGTATGTAAATTAATAAACAATACAAATATAAGCAATACAAAACAAAGACATACATAAGAATACGAGTTGTTAATGTCGTAATTTGTTAGATTATGTTAAATTACTATCAAATAATACAAAATATATCAAATAAATCACAAATAAAGCTGTTATCCCTTGAATCAGATACAGAGGAGAAGGGAAAGGGGTGTTCAAAAGACCATTCCTTCATCAATGTACTCCAAAAAAAATTATAATCGAGGTCTAACCACCCAGTTTGGACGAATATCAGTGTGACTGTAGGCTTACAGGACACGTTTGAGGGTGAGTCTCATTCTAGGTCTAGGGAAGAAACATCGTGAAGCTTGCAAAGGAGGTATTAAATACATGAACATTGCTGGTTGGCTTATGTTAAAGGTTGGCCCCATAACTGTCTCATATGACCTTAGAAACACAACCTTGTTGGACAACTTCACGGACTAGCTGCTGGAAGTCCACAGAAGTCAGAATCGTGTCATCAGGGATAAAGAGGGTGTAGTCAAGGTCAATGATAATCGAACTTAGCACAGAGGTTGTTGATTTGATGTGCGCCATATGACACTGTCCATCCCATAAAGGTGAAACATTTCCAGCGGTCACTGAATTTCATACAAATCTGTTTGCTGGAAGAATTTCCTTGGGTACTGATATCATACACTTGTGTAGTTACAGATACAGTAAGCCAGCATGAAGTCTGCTGAACAGGAGCAGAGTTATGCCATATATCCAAATCAGCCAAAGTCTATGAAATCAGAGAGAAATGTGCACATCCTGATCCACAAGAGTATTTCTGGGTATCAAGCTATAAAAACAAACATTTTGAGCTTCCCCTGTGAAAGGTGGTGCTGGACAGCTTGAACCTTTGCCTGGTCAAGCCATCTGTACATTGGTGTTAGATTCAAAGAAGAAAGGAAAGAGTGTTGTTCTTACAGTGGGGTTTTATATGGAGCAGAGAGGTGGGTTCTTGCCCTTCAATCTACACAACAGTCATGAAGAGGCTGTTACAAAAGTCTTACTTTACACATTCTACAACAGAGTAGTTAACAGAGTCGACAGAGTAGTTAGTCATGCCAATGACACTGACGTCACAATTGCTTGAATGTTTCGCGTTTGTGAAAGGACCAGTGTCATACAGCACATATATATCAGCAACAACCACTGCTGTTCTGTTCTTTATGTTATCCTAAGGCAAATCAGAAACATTTGGTTTGGCAATTTGGTTTCCTCCTATAGGAACTTTACGAGGCTAGCCTTCCTACCACTTCTCATAATGATGGATTCTTGAACAGAGTAGGACACTGTTAGTGCCTTTATACAATTAAATTAAATTTTAATTTTAATTTTAATACAGTCCTTTTTCACGCTGGTAAGGTATTATTTGACCAGCTCATTTGATATATTCCAGAAGGGTTAGGGTTACAGCAATTCCCTGATGACACGACTCAGATCATGATGTGGAGTGGATAAACTAATGAATGAAAATGCAGCATATACCTGGCACAGATGACTACAGTGATTGGTTTGGTGTAGACGTTTGTTTTTCTTCAGCTTACGCTTGATGTGGACTTCCAACAGATAATCCACAAGATTGTCCACCTAGGTTGTGTTCCTAGAAGGTCCTATAAGCCACTTCTGGGGCCAATAATACCCCCTTTCAAGCTCCACAATGTACCTAGTAAGAGACTCTACTTGGAAGTTGTCATGTACCGTCAGTTACACTTCGTCCATACTGGGTGATGAGTAGTCTTCGATTATAGGTATTTTGGAGCCCATTGATGAGGAATGGTTGGTCTTGTGACCCCCCCCCCCCCCCCCCCCCCCACCCACACACACACATACATTCTCCGTATCTGATTCAAATGGTGAAAGGTTATGATGTTTTTTTTATGATTTTTAAATAATTGTATTGCAATTTAAACACATCTAAACAAATTAATACATTGAGAACATAATATATTCTTATGTTTTTCTTTGTTTTGTATTGATTATGTTTTGTATGAATTCATTAATTTACATATCTGGTGCCGTTGGACAATGCTCTGCATAGGTATTTCAAAAGCGAATTAGGTTTTAAAGCAACAGAATAGCATATGTTTTACTTTTAAGCATTTATTTGTATTTCATACATAAGCGCTGCCCAAAATTTCACGTCCGTGTGTGACGCATCACTTTGTAACAACGAATGACACAGGAACCAAAGATGCAATATGCTCAAATTTGGTATCAAACGATGCGCAGCACTCTGAGGAAGACCTCCAATAAAGAAACAAGTTGGAATCTGCTGTGCATTGTGGTGTAATTGTGCAAGATGTGTGACTGGGTCTTCATTACCCCTAAGGCTGAAACACACTATTTAGTGCATTATAGGTGTGGTTTTCTTGAAACTCATCCTGTGGACTTCCAGTAGCTAGTTCTCGAGGTTGTCCACCTAGGTTGTGATCCTAGAAGGTCAAGGAAGCCATTTATGGTGGCCAACCTTTTACAACAGGCAAAAGCTGAAATCCTAAAAAAATGGTGTTTTGCCCCTGGGTAAGCTTAATTAACTGCCACAGCGTATTATTCATGTTATTTGTGTTCAATGTGATAATCTGTTCCTAGTCTCAATACAAATCGGTTTGCAATAGCGACCATTAAGTCGCCTAGCTTGTAAATAATATCAACTAATAGTATTACAACATTTTGATGTGGCAAATGTAATATTACTGAATAGTTTTGTAAACTGATTGAACAAATTATCATACCCAAGACTCCATCAATTCAAAACTTGTAAAATGCTCTATATCAATAAAATACAATTTTTATTCTACTTCCCGTTATGTTAAAAAACTCATTTGATTAATTGTGTACAACACTTTTTAGTTTGACTTAATTTCCAATTAGAAAGCACTGTCTGGCCCATGCAATGCGTCTGATGGTAGTTACATGTTTGAGTTGCACCACGTCTCCCCCTGTCCCCCGT
>JBAMJV010002873.1:0-11709 GCA_037951105.1 Echinarachnius parma | reverse complement strand
AGGACCTTGACTCCCTTGATCTGGACGGACTTGGCCACACCGTAAGTGTTGGATCCAACGGTTCCGGAGCAATGGGTTCCGTGACCGTTGCAGTCGTTCTGCATGAACAAGTACGATTTAATGCACATTATAAGGCTTATATCACTGAAAATACAGTGTTTCTGTTACACCAAATTGAGAAATGCTTTAGTTATTATGGTTATACAATGTACCTGCTCATGAGCTAACACCTATAAACTGAGGTGGCCACACCATAGGTGCTGAAACCGACGGTTCCGGGGTTCCGGAGCAGTGGGTTCCGTGATCGTTGTAATTTGCTTTAGTTGTATAAGCAGGGAGGAGGCCTGGGGGGGGGGGGGGGGGGGGGGGTCGTCAACAAGACCGATCGTTGCCCGAGACCATTGATTTAGATAGCCGGGACCGATAAAAAGTGGACCTTTCTTCTTCTTCTTATTTGTATTGTTATTATTATTATTATTTATTTATTTATATTTGTTTTGGTTTGTTTGGGGGGGGGGGGGGGGTGCGTACGTACCTAACGCACCCTCTTGGCTACGGGCCTGTGTGACATGGTAAGAATGAAGGGTTCTGCAAGTTTAGGGTTCAGTACTCACGTTGGGTCCTCCGGCGTAGTTGACGACCTGCTGGGCGCGGCCTCCGAACTCGTTGTGGGAGTCACGGGTTCCGGTATCGATCACCCACACCTCCCAGCCAGCTCCAGATCCTGGGAATCGGGAGAGAACAATACAAACAATGAATGAGCATAAAACGCTTGTAAATGCATGGAAAGTGTTATTATACAAAACAGTTTATCGCGTTTAACGGTCCGTTACGTTTAGTGAGGATTATTACCAGTTCTCCTTGAGCTGTACAAGATTCTGAAATCCCCATAGACTTAAAGACTGTCTTGTTTACATATTCCACCAGGGTCCCGTAGACATAGTATGTAAGGAGTTGAGTGTCACTGCATTACTAGTTAAGATAAATATTACTTAACGCCGACCAGGCTAGAGAACGGGGAAGGGGTTTGGAACGCTTGGACATATGGGTGGCCATATTAAGGATAAAGATTATTTGTAACGATTTAGGGCGTTTTTTTTATGAATGGACCAAAAAACATATTATCACATGGGGTAACGTGGCATTTGCCCTAGACCCATAAATTGCTGATATTTGTGTGTAATTATCGCCTCGTTATTGTTTCATTAAACATTAAAATTAGGGTAGTACTTTTTTTCTGACTCGTTCAAACTCACTTGCCTCTATAGTGGTTCTTTCATGCATGGTTGTTTCCTCTTATTAGGAGATGTATGAAACCAACTTTGATTTTAAAATTTCTCTTTGTTATTGAGATGTATTGAAAATCCTAGGGATCATCCAAACTTAGGCTACAAGTTAGCAAATATATCATTATGATGTGGAGTACATATCAGATCATTCACATCAACCATTTGGCAGTTCCTGCATAGTAACTAGATCCCGTAAAGTATTACAATTGTATAATAGGGTTAGGGATACAAATACGTGCCGGTTATCATTGTTATGAACTTTCTTTTACAGTAGTGGACATGGTGGAGCGATCGTCGCACGGGCATGATTATATTTCATGGAACGGTCACCAACTTACCCCTGGGTCCGTAGTAGTTGTCGAGGGGGAGGAAACGCTGGTCGATACGGTCCAGACCCCACGTGACCTGGGTGCGGTAGACACCATCCTCCTCCACGTACTCGACGGCGGGAAGCTGACGGACCTGTAACCATGATAACACCATTATATAATATGATGACGTCATAATGAAGGTAAATTGAGCATTCCCATTGGTTGATTACCGATGCTTAATCCGGTATAATCAATGGTAAAGTTATAATACATATGTATTATAACTTTTCAGTATGTACAAACTGACCATAGAGAGCCAAACGAGCTGCGCAGGGGATTGCCTTGGAGTGCGTAATGTGCTCTTGTGCGCTTGTTCTTGAATGGGGAAAATGCGCAGAGCGCGCAATTATTTCTAATACGCGCTGGCACTTAACACAGTACGCAGGGCCGACAATGGCTGGAGAGAACACTCACAATTTGAGCAAGGTCAATTTGGGTTTATCAACATGATAACCATATCAGTTCCTCAAAATAATCATATTATATAACAAATAGTACATGCTTCTTGTCGTTAAATATTCCACAATAGACACCTCTACATTTTTAATTTCTCTCGTGCGATTATATTGCACTCGGCCTGCGGCCTCGATGCAATATAATCGCTCTCGAGAAATTAAAAATGTATCGTTGTTTATTCTGGTATATTCAACTCCAAACCATGCACTATTTGTATAATATTGTAGTGATTTGCTCTATCTATTCGTTTATTTTATCATGCTTTATTTAGTACCTCAATATATATTTATTACAAATATTACGAATAAATGCACGAAGGCTGCATATTCTTCTTCACCCCAGTTCTATGGGTCCTGAAAACCGAATCTTTAACATCAGTCTATTTGACATATATAAACTGATATAGCTCTGATATAGTTCTGACTGATTGCAGCTTAGGAGCAAATAACACGCATAATTATTAATCATCTCATTAATCATCTAAATAACTCTCGTATTAATATAATAATAATAATAATAATATACTCGACTTATATAGCGCCTAATATGATTGATAATCATCTTTAAGCGCTTTACAATGATAATATTACCCGATAATATTATCGGGTGCTATATAATCACGCATGAACTATTTCGAGGGTCTCATCAAAGATAGCTGATGAATGGGTTAAAAATGGGTTTCATTTTTAAATTCTTCAAACGTGGCTGTGAACCACTAATTGGCCGATGTGGATTTCATTTACATTGCACAATTGCCTGTACTATAGTTTGACGTATATCTCGCATTAACCACTGTTAAAGATAAGCTTTTTGTCACAAAAAGCATATTGAAACAACAACAACAACAACAACAAATCATACTTACGACTTCCAGGACTTTCTCGGACAGCTCGGCGGAGAATCCGAGGAGTGCGCGCCTGAAGAGGTTGCCGACACGACCGCCGGACACACGGACCATGGAAGCGACCTCATCGAGTTTGGAATCAGCCTGGGCAGACAAAATAAGCGATACTAATGGATATTATATTAATTCATTATGGTAACATAATTGTATTGGGGCAAATATTATTATACAACTAAAAAAATAAGAAGAGGCTGTCAACACTACCACAACCACCGGATACTCGGACCATAAACGAGCTATGAACTAAAAGCTTAACATACACAATGAACTATCTTTTGATGAACATAATTAACCAATTTCGTGTTTCAATCTTACAAAACACTTAGTTTGTTATGTTTGTTTTCTTTTTTTTTCTGAGAACATACATGAGAACAAATTGTATACCTTGAGCTTGACGATGTACTTTCCTGGGATGGGCTCCCTGTTCTTGTGGAGTGGGGCCAGCTCGGCGGTGGCAGCAGCCACGAGTAGGAGGGCGAGGAAGGCACGCATTCTGCGGGATAAAACATTTATGGTGATACCACATTATTAAGTTACGCAATTATATCTACTACTGCTCGTAGTTCAATTTGAACGTTTATCTTATTATTATTTTGTTCTGAAAGACATACTGCCCGAATTCATGAACATATCATGACAAATTTAAAAAAAGATATGCGACACATAATTCAAACAGTTTTATTTTCAAACTCCGTTATTCTAATTAATACAAAGTGTGTCCGAGAGAATAATTATATATACAAATAAAACGATGGATAATATGCAAAAGTGTGCTTTAAAATTAAAACCAGTCATAAATATGTTGTTTCTTACTTTCTTACTAGTATCACCAGTTACGATAGAGACGTACAGAGACAAACATTATTTGAAATTGTACATACAACTAGGGCCACGTTGCAGAAAGAGATACAATCGATTGTAAGTTACAATTAATTGTAAGTCAGAACACGTTCGTGTTTCACCAATCAGATATGCGCATTTATAACACATGATCTGACTTAAAATGAATTGTTACTTATAATCGATTGTATCTATTTCTGCAACAGGGCACTATGACACTACGACACTATAGACAACGGCGGTTTCACATCTTAGGCACATCACTGGGCTAGGCCGTTGGATAGGTCTTCCTTTACCGCTGCTTTGAACACGAAAAGATGTAACAAGTCTAGAGCTTACGTACCTTATTCTGGTTTCAGCGAGGCGTCGAGAAACTGGAGTTAGCTCTGATCCGATGTGGTGCTGACTTGGTAAAGACCGGCCGTATTTAACGGCTTTTAAAATCCGCCAGATGTTAAATTGTCTCTCTGATTACGTAACAATTTCTATTTTAAAATAGTAACTCAACATTGATATCGCTATCAAATGTTTAAGAAGGGATTATGATTGACGTAGACATTCATTATATTCTTAAGTTTAAGTAACCCGATGGCAAGGTGACATGAGTTCAATATTTTATTAAAGGATGTACTGACAGAAGTCAATATTATAGTCATACTTATGAACATAAAGCAATAATATAACAGTATGGTATTTTAGTTATGATATTTTTAAATGCATTTCTGGCAATATTCAGTGAAATTATCATATACAGCAATGTTATCATTAAAGGGACTTAGTAACATTGTCCAAATCCTCAAAATACAATTGGAATTCTAGCGGTTCCCTCATACCTTGTTGTATTCGTATTAACAATAAAATCATGGGACAGGTTTTTTTTTTCTTCAAATTTCCCTTTCATTAAAAAGATATTTACGATTGAAGTTTTCAGATGTTAAATAATCCAACGGATCGCGAAAACCGTGTACAAAGTAAGTGCAATGAGTTTGTGAGTATCACTTTCCATTTTTCCTCATTACTCGGCCATTATAACGTCCATTTGACTTGAAATTTTCATACTATACCCTGTGGACATATCAGATAACAGCAATATACATTGTACCAACCATTTATCACTTTTTGCACATATCAACAAAGTTATTAGATCCCTTTAATGTGTCACTGTTTCATTTAGCATGGGTCTCGCACATGAATGTCCATCTGAAAATGTCTGTATTTCTTGTGGGATGTTTTTCATAATGTAATTACTAATATGACAGATATATCCCAAACTCAAAAAGCATAATCATACATCACGTTTTTTGCATTGTTCGGTGGAAATTGTACCGTAGTTTTATTGTAAGAGAATAAGAGAAGCTTAGAAAAAAAACATACTATTTGAAATAATCTGCTACCTATGAAAAAACGGTTTTTAGAGAAATTCAACTTTTTTGCTATGTGCCAGATTAGTGTAAATCGAGTTTAATTGTATGCAATTTGCAGTTTCTACTTATTGATGTGGGAAAAGTTTAATGTTACAATTGTGAAACGCCCGAGAAATAAAGCCGACTGATATTTGTCCACTAAGTGTGCCGTACAGTCAAAACTGCTGATGATGCGTTACCTTTAATTTAACAATTAATCATTTATAATTATCTCAATGTAGGATTTACGGTGGATTAGGTCGTTAGCCGACTCTCATCTTCTCTCGCCAGGCTTTCCTATCTTGCATATGCAGCTTCTTTCGACTTTAAGCGTTTTTATAATATAATAAATAATATTAAAGGGGTAGTTCAGAGGGCGCTGCACATCACGATTTTTTTGTGAGGTAATGAAAAAATGAGTGTCGAATTTGAGAGAACATGCAATTCTAATGGCAGAATAAACTTTATTTGGTCAAAATCGGTCCAGAAACGGCTGAAATATCAATAAATATATCTGATCTTATAATTATTTAGGGCCCAAATAATTAGATGAACTTTTCCAAGAATTAAAAAAATGCATACACTTTTTCAAAAATTTTCAAAAGCGTTTTTTAAATAGTTGTTGATGATCTCTCTATTTAATCATGATTTCAATAAAACATCACATGCATAATTTTGTATGAAAAATGCAAAAAAAAACAATGCCTTTTTAGAGAGCACCCTTTTGTGTTTTTATGGCTCTTTGAATGATAATGGGCTTTTTACTTAGTCGTTTGTAATTTTGTATACCTTTCGAGCATGGTGGAGTTATAACTATTAGTTTATAATGCTCCTGTCCAGGTTTGGTTACTAAAGTTCAGCCTTACCAAAACTGTACTACCCCTTTAATAATACTAATAATACAAAACCGAACCGTGTCGTGCTTCTATTGGTGGGACAAAGACAGCAACGTGCATAAAGATATCTTACAAAGGTAAACAAATATTGGTCAATTTGGACAAGGCTATATGTTGTCCATTATTAAGATAAGCAAAGATATATATTGTAATCTTGTGAGAAAGAACAACTGTTCTCGAGATGATCTGTCATATTGTAATGTATGAGAGTTGACCCTCGTTGTGTGCCGGCTGTGTAGATTTGCATTGTACCAATACGCGCATATAAGTCCTCATAAATTAATATTAGTAGTAGTAGTAGTATTATTAGTATTATTTGTAAGATTAATAGTATTATAATTATCATTGTTATTATTATTATTATTATTATCATTAATAGTAGCTAGAAGTTTAATAGCAGTAGTATTTTGTAGTACTGGTAGTAGTAGTAGTAGTAGTAGTAGTAGTAGTAGTAGTAGTAGTAGTAGTAGTAGTAGTAGTAGTATTTGTAGTACTGGTAGTAGTAGTAGTAGTAGTAGTAGTAGTAGTAGTAGTAGTAGTAGTAGTAGTAGTAGTAGTAGTAGTAGTAGTAGTAGTAGTAGTAGTAGTAGTAGTAGTAGTAGTAGTAGTAGTAGTAGTAGTAGTAGAAGTAGAAGTAGTAGTAGTAGCAGTAGTAGTAGTAGTAGTAGTAGTAGTAGTAGTAGTAGTAGTAGTAGTAGTAGTAGAAGTAAATCCATAGACCAGTCCAGTTTGTAAATAATACATGACCTAGTTATAATTTACAATTAAACAAATTTAATTTATCTCATCAGGCGCAGTTTTGTAAACATTACGTGACCATGAAAAGTTCTATAGTAAAAATTGAAACAAAGAGACTTTGTATTCCCGTCATCTCTAAATAAATAAATACATATCTTGTTATATTGATTTTCCAAGTATTTGCAAGGTTTGTACTAGTGAAAACAGCGATTTTGTTACAATATACATTAAAATGAAGGACACGCGCTATCGATGTAGAATAAATCGTTGTACTATGTAATGTGTACGTTCATATTCCAGTGTTCCCTTGACAAATTTGTCACCATCTGAATCTCCGACCTTATAAAGCAATGTTTAATGCTTAACAAATGTAGTTGATATTAATTATCTTCAGCACGATTTGAGTGAACAATTAGTTCTGTTAGTACTAGTAGCAGTCAGTAGTAGTAGTAGAAGTTATAGAAATTAAAACATGCTTTACATCCTATTAGATAAAGAAATGCTTTCAAAAATATAAAATGGAAGGGTAACATTTGCGTGATTCAATGTAGAATTTGTCATTATTTTTGCAATAAAAATGTCACAACTATGTAATTGAGAAGTCCATACCAATTGTACCAGGTGTACATTCACCATGTTTGCATGAATTCATAACCAAGTGAAATCCTCACATATTTTGTTGGCAGAAACTCAAGTATATCGTTACATTTGTGTAGTGTGTACTCGACTAACAGTAGCTATACCATTCAATGGCTCATTAGACTGACAACCATAATTTGTTATCATGATTGGAATAGGACTTACGTGTACATTGTGGAGGTAAGAAGTGACGAAGCTTCATTAGTATATTTCTGTATTTGTTTTCATTTCCTCCCCCACAACCTCTCTCTCTCTCTCCCTCTCTCTATACCTCATATCTATATTTCTCATTCTCTTTTCCCCTTACACCCCCTTTCATCTCCTTCCACCGTCCCACCTCTCTCACTGTCTTTCTCTTCACGTCGCATCTCTATACCTTATCTGTACAACTCCTTACTCTGTTCCCCTTACTCCCCCTTTCCTCTCCTTCCACCTCCCCCTATCTATATCCCCCTCTCTATACTTCTTCCCCTCTCCCCCCTTACCCTACCTTTCCTCTCTCCCTTTATATAATTATGTCCCCCTCTCTAAACCCCATCTGTATAGTTCTCCTTCCCTCTCCCTTTTACCCTCTCTCTCTATTCTCTCCATAATATATATCCCCATCTCTCTCGCTGTCTTTCTCTTCATTTCCCATATCTATACCTTATCTTTACATTTCGCCTTATTCTGTTCCCCTTACTCCATCTTTCCTCTCCTTCCACCTCCCCCTTTCTATACCCACTTCTCTATACTTCTCCTTCTCTCTCCCCCTTATATATGACCCCATCTCTAAACCCCATCTCTATAGTTCCCCTCTCTCCCTTTTACCCTCTCTCTATTCTCTCCCTATATATATCCCCATCTCTCTCACTGTTTTTCTCTTTCCCCCTCTTCTTGCCTCTCTCCTCTGGAATGCCTTATCGAGTGACGTACGTCATCTACGTGTATTAAAGCGATCATATGCAGGATGCGAGCCCTGTTGAACATTTGTTTTGGTGCCGGGGTCTTGTGACTGGCATTCCAGGCAATCAGTGCCGTAGCTCTCGGGGTGACTAGGGGTTGCAGACCCCCAACCAAGTACCGTCCCCCGTGAATTGAATTATTTCGTTTATTTTCACACTCACAGCCAGCGATCGGCCAAATAAAAACGGCATGAAATTATCAATATTCATATAATTATTAATATTATTATTATTCTAATTATTGTATTATTATTAATAGTAGTAGTATTATCATTCGTATTAGTATTACTATTATTATTATTATTATTATTACTATTATCATTTGTATCATTTATATTATTCTAATCATTATTATTATTATTTATATGTATCTTCTTGTAAAATACAGATTAAGCTAATCCAATGCTTAATAATTTCATTTTTTTTCTCGTTTATTTCCACAAATTTGAATAGAAACATACAAACATGACAAAATTAGCACATTATAAATACAAACAAAATGTACAATAGAACAATATTCAAAGTGTGGAGGGAGAAGCAGAGGCCATTGACCTATCAAAGGCTTCTCCCCAACAAATAAGGTACTTATTAAGTACCTTAAAATAAGTGTACATATGAGTTAGCAACAATTTTAATGATAATACCAATGTAATTATATGTCACGACTTCAAATATTGGTACGGTTTAAATTATATTAATACTGTATGGATAGCATAGATTGTATCAATATGATGAAGACAGATTACTGTAATATTTTAATATGTTTATAGTCTATCACACATGATAGCCAGGTATACGTTAATAACAACATATATTATTTTTAATTAATAATGTTCAGCTGCACTGCTCTGTGTACTTGTGAATGTTTGGTTAGACACGTTAGAAACTGGCTCGGTGTTTGCCCATACATATTCCTTTCCACTAGTGCATAATTAGTATGTACATTATATATACGACTGATGACATTGTGTACCTTTTTTTTTGCAAAATGCTTGCCAAATCACTTACATATTTTACATGTTGCTAGTATCTCAATATCAATTTCGTATAATGTATGTAATGTGTAATATATAATGTATGAAGGAATTTCCAGTTGCCGTATGTATTTCGATGTTCATTTTTTTTTTAAGAATCTGAAATCATATGTTGTGTTTAATTGATCAAACGGCAATATAAAATACTCTGAATCTGAATTTTAATCTGACTGCCACCTTCATATCTCATGGGAACTGAGTCCACCCCTCACCCCGACCCCATACCTCTAACTGGAGGCTTGACCCTCGCATCTACATCTTAATTTTAATCTGACCAGCCACCTTCATATCTCATGGGAACGGAATCCACACCTCACCCCTCCCCCCCCCCCCCCCCCCCTACAAAGGGAGTCTTGACCCTTGTAGCTCCACCCCTGCATCCATTCCAACTTAGCCAGACAAGCTGCGATGCTGAATGACTATACTATACTCCAATCATAACACTTCGCTTGAGACCGGTATATCCTGTATATAGGATAACCATGGACCCATGGGATAACTTTGCTACATCATCTGAAACGCTGCAGCAGCTTTAATATGTTCGTGATTGTATAATAAACCGGCACTGCAAAACACATTGGTATACCATTATTAGTTTACAATCATTAGACAATACCCGGTCTCTGGATAATTATACAAAGGAACTTTCATCTGTTGGACCGCAAAATTCGCGTCCTTTTCATGCTTCTTTTTTTTTGTAGAGAAATACATATATCACCTTTAAGACGTATTATATCAGGTAAAGGCACGTGTCTATGCCTCAGCGTCCAATTCCACGTTCGTCTTTACCTTTGTTATATTTCTCTGTTGATCAGTTTATTTGGATGACGTTATGAAAATGTCTTTCTTACGATTGTGAAGCGATTTGAACGCCACCATAGTTTTTCAATTTGGAATTATATACTACTCTGTGACTATCGCTTCTTTGGATAACCATTATTTTTCAAACGTCTTTCTTCATAGACACAAGTTTTGCTGTCTTATATCTATCGACACTTTGGAATAGTAACTGTTTACTCTTTTTTACAACAATTCATGTTCTTTTGGATGACACATTTCTTCATGTAATGACGTGTAAACTTAAACATATATTTTCCATTCGAATTATTATAGTAATGCCTTGGTAGCAACTAGTTATTTGGAAGACCATACTTAGGTTGACGCGTTTATTCACAAACAGACATATGAACTTCGTCACCAATTTAGAATGAGACGTTTTACGTGTTTCTTCTAGGAGGACCGACACATCTGAATTGGACGTCGTTCCTGATCCATAATGTCAATTGAATTGTAAGTATTTGTAATATTTTATTTTGTAATCATAAACCGTTTTCAGGGAAAATAATTATTTGCCTGAAAAAAAAGATAGGGGAAATTATTGTATACATGAACAAAAATCGTATGCATGAACTTAACTCTTAGTTGGAACTAAGGTATTATGGAAAGCCGTTAGTTTCTTTGTAAAATTGTTGAAACAGTTCTTTTGAAAAGGCATGAATTCTGCTAAAATCAGTTAAATTTGTTTTTGTGAAAACATATTTGTTGGAAGTTTCAAATTTGTTTTTATATATGTTTTATTTCAAATAACAACAAATAGTTTTCCATATTTTTAAAGTCCAACTTAGGGTTAAGTTCTATATACTTTGAATCTTTGTGAAACATCCCCGCGGACATTTAGTTACTATTTTTAGTGCTTGTACATACCGTTTACATTGTATACTTTCCCTCGTTCATGTAGGGTATATGTCTGAAGCGGGTGTATTTTTTGTATTGACTTTAATGCAACATATTTCTGGCAGTCAGGGGATGGATGGTCAGATATTGATTTTCTGTTGTGCCATAAGAAAAGCGTAACCGCGCTATTGATTGCTTGACGGTTGTCCAACAAATTCCTTGTAGACCTCCTTTTCTGAAATGACTAGTCCTGTACATGTTCACAATACGCTGTTCCAAAGGAATCCAACATGAGACTGTTCAATATGTTGTGGTATATGGAATTCGTGTTGATTCCCTTTTCATGTAGTACATGAAAATGGTGGCTTTGATTCATAATTGAAAACTATGGTGCAATGTCTCGATAGCAACTAATTATTCACAAACAGACATTTGAACTTCGTCACCAATTTAGAATGAGACGTTTTACTTGTTTCCTGTATAGGAGGACCAAACACACTGGAATTGTACGTTCCTGATCC
>JBAMJV010002872.1:0-75196 GCA_037951105.1 Echinarachnius parma | reverse complement strand
GTACTGTGCGCACTACATACAACTGAGCCAGTGCGTATTTCGCATCGTAGACTAATGGCGTTCTTAGATGGCTTTACCACGCGTCTGATTACGACGCCGAACCACCTTTACATTATAAAATCACCTTGAAGTGCGGAGTGATAAAACTTAATATAAACAATCTAGATCGTTTACGATGGGACTGCGTTATGATAATGATATGACGTTGGGAACTTGGGACTGTTGGGAACGTTATGGGCAATCGATCGCCCCATGTATAATCCTATCCTAATACATGAGGCAAAGGGATCGAAAACACTTGATTTCATTACTATGGTGATGTAACCTTTCTTTTTTAACTGTTTATGGAACCGGTGTTGCGTGTGTCGAAAAGTTATACTAATTGTGAATCGGCCAAAACAATTTCCTTTCTGTTTTTATTAACGAGTTAGTGTCTGCGGTCGATAGATCGAACCCAGATGGGGAAGGATTAATTTATTACATACTATTTTCTTATGTATGTATTATGTTAGGCACGGGAAGGGGACATTTATAACAAGTAAACATTATTCAGGGTCTTGCAAAAGGTTTTTCCTTCCAGTTGAAATATTTCCTGACGTTTTATTTTTCCCATAATGTGACGCTTTTGAAAATAGACAGAACACAAATTTCACGTACATTTTTTGAATTGTATGAGGGTGTCGCTGGGTACTGCTTGCCTGGACACATTGCTGTGTTCGGTATGACGTCATTATATGTCATTAATATATAACGTTTGATCATTTCACAGATAATTTTATATCGGGGATTTCTTCCATCTCCCCTAATTTCACATTTTTTGGCCAACTGGCGCCGACAGCTTAGCTCGTTGCAATGAGATTGGTTAACCGATCAGGAGACAAATACAGTGTGATTTAACGGACACCTGGAGAAATATCGAATACAACCCGCACCAGCGGGTTATCTTGGCTAGACTTTATCTTTTGTCTCGAATGCTTGCTTGTCATTTGTTTGTGGTGACAAAGATTTGGTTAACACAATCGACAAGTCGTATAGTTGCTCAAACTAACAGAGGCAAATCTCTAGAGATCGAACAAAAGCAAACCTATCGGAATCATATAAGATGATCGGAGCCATCCAAAGTTAAGTGACATACAGTATTTCGGGGAACCGTATAATGGGTGAGGATGGCGGATTAGACTCTTGCAAAAGTCAATCCATAAAATTGTTCGTAACACACATGCATTCATACAAATTAATTTTTTTTTTTATCCCCTTTTATCAAACTCATGCAGCCTTGTAGATGTAGCCCTACTATCAACAGCTCGTTTAAAACGCTCTTGTTTAGAAGGGTATATGGAAATCCAAATAAGTACGCCAACAGTAAAACGATCTTTGGATATCAAGTCATTTGACTACGTTATTACTTCAAATTGGCAAAGAGGCTTGACACACTCTCAAAACACATATATAACTACATACGCTGACTGCAACCGACGGAACTGAGAATCCGTGCGCAGATTACGTGCACATGCTTTATGGACACCGATCACCCCGCATGCGCCCTTGCTCCCGGCACAAGTTTCGTGGATTATGTCCACTAGCTAAGCAGTATACTCAAACACTAGTTGAGCATCAAGGCCTACCCTTGAAGTGGCCTGAGTCGACGTCTGACCGGCATATGGGGTATGACCTATGGCGTAGATAACCTCTGTGACCAAACGTAGGGAACATCTTTACAGTGCGCAGAATGGGACTGAATTGATGAGGACCTGACCCCTTTGTCACTTGGGACGGTCATCAAAACCATCCTGGATGGTTGTCTCATACAGGTGAAATAACGCCTCCGGTCATTATCTGAAACCTACGATTGAAGGACGTTTAGTGTTTTTCCTGAATGGTTATCTGGGACGATAGAGGTATAGGCCGCATACCTTTAATCATGGTAAACGTAGCGAGGTAATCAGTTATTCACTCATGATCATGATATCAGGGGAAAGTCGTTATTTTGTTATCGTTTATAATAACAATTTATAAATCGTTCTTACAAACTTTAGAACTTTCATCCCAAATAACTACGACATCCATGTTCCGATCCCTGCCGATTTGCGTAAGGAACTAATCCCCATACCGGGAAACAGTAATAGGAAAATTCGACAAGATTATAGCAACATGATTCGTTTAACAAGGATGTTCTATAATCATGGTATTGCCTTTAACTTGTCAGCAACACGTATCTTATAATCACAAGGTCTGGTTTTCTCGCACATTTTGTTATTAAGAACTGCATTTTGACGGCGGATTTTGTTATTCATTTACCCCGCTGATTTTAGAGCCGAGGTAATCACGGCGTCATCAATGCCTCCCTCGCACTTTGTTCATGTCCCTATACTGGTCCTGACGAGGCCTTTGAAACAACTTGATATACTTGTTCCTCAATAGATCTAAGTCAGGTCGCATGCATCGGGTTAAAATTGTGGATGATTTAGGTAACAGTTGAGCGATCATCCGCATTGTGGATTAGTGTATTATACCGATCGCGTGCGGAAAATCCATGATGTGTCCGTTAATTAACTTACACGTAGTTACAGTACATAGGTGGTAACTGGTTAAAAGGGGAAAAGTTAATAAAAGCCCCAGTCGGCACCCTTGGTACGCATTATACCAAAAAAAAGTGTTTTCTGCATAACCTCGGTGGAGGCTCCATCATTACAAAAACATTCACCAGACTCTTTTTTCCCCCCTGAAATTCAAGATCACCTAAATAGGTCACCTAATTAATCGGCAGGGTGATGCATTGATTAACTCGCTCATTCCGTGACTACGCCAATAATATGCAAGTAGCTACGTGGTTTATATTGTTTTCGTCATTAGTACATTATCAGCTCTGTCCTAAAAGTAATTGTGGCTTTTGTACGTAGGGGACCAGTGTGCCTATCATGTGAAAATGTTCTGCTTATTACAAATCGGCAGCTAAAACTTAATTAATTTGCCATGAACTTTTCAAAGACTATCTGCAAACAGACAATTACAGCGATTTGTAATTCAGCCCATTCAGTAATTATCCTGCAAATGACAACAAAATTAGCAAGTACCTTTAACAAGCCAGGAAAAAAGGTGATCGTGGATCCATCGGCAAGGAATTGTTTTTTTTTAAGTCAATTTTCACAAGTATAGCAAAATTCTTAAAAGGTTTTCCGGGTGGATTCAAAATCGACCGAATGACTGAAAAGTAGAAAAGGGCAAACATCCAAGTATATATCATTAAAGGGATGTAGTTACTATGCTTGACATTAGCAACCTGATTAAAAAGGCTTCGATACAAATTTGTATTCTTTGAGCTGAACCATGCTGGCATAAAAGAAGATGCAAGTAAGTTTGTTCCGATCAAAATAAAGAACCTGGGGCCATTTACATAAAAGCCTGCTAGCTTAGTATCTTGCTAATTGTTATTTAAATGATACGGTTTAGTGAGCAATGAACGGTTACCTAGTCGCAAGTAGGATATACTGGGTAAGCCTTAGGTAACCACTATAAAGTTAACCCTAGTTAGCAACTAAAAGATCTTGTGTTATTTCCTAGCCACGTCTCAAACAGGCTATCATAGAACTATTAAAGCTAGCGGGCTTTTATGGATATGGGCCCACAGATGCCTTTAATGGAAATAATACCCGGTACCGAATCTCCTTTGCTCCACTGCTGGAGAGTGTGAGGTACGTGTGAAAACAATTAAGCCGTGCCCTTTGGCCGAGGGAAACAAACAAGGTGATGCGAGAAAATAGACGATGGGCGAATAAAAGTATGCCGATACTTTGATGAACCAAACAAGGTTTCCCCAAATAATGTGAATATGAGATGCACTGGGAACAATGAACCCCAGACTGCCCTGGGCATTGCTGGGTGAGTGCGTGTACGTAATGATAACATACAGTCTCATAATACTCATCCTTAAGCTTAAGCCCTCTTGTCATCTAGTGAATACTTTAGTATATCGTTAAAGGATAGAGTACCATTGCGAAATCCCACAAACTTACATACTTCTCTCATACCTTGTTGTATTTGTATTATATGCCAATATATACATGGACGTCTTTTCTTTTTTCGCTTTTCCTTTCGTCAAAAAGATATGAACGAATGAAGTGTTCGGATTTGTAACTATCCACTGGGAAAGTTATAAACATGCAATGACATGAATGAGCTAGCGATATCACTTTGAATTTTTGCTCGTTCTCGGCCATATAACATCCTTTCAACGTGACATTTTCACACAATACTTAGGGACATATCCACTCGTTAAAACGCACATTTTATCAACTATTCATCACTTTTTGCACATTGTCAACAAATTACTAGTAGATCCCGTTAACAAAAAGTGAAGATTATTGGAAGGTCGAAGAAAGGATCTGACACTTTTCTGACGGCATATACGTTTCTTTTGTTAGGTTTGTAAAATATGATATAAAAGTATACATTATAAAAATGAGACAAGGGCCTGCCCTCGTGGGGCAAAAACATTGCTATGGCTGTTGTCAATATTACTAATTATTTGAGTGTTTAATCTCATAAGATATTCCTCTTCGGACAAAAAAAAAATTAGGAAAACATGATATACAGATTCAAAGTGTACTGGAATGTTTTGTTTGATACCGAACGGTTTTCTTATGTTTGCGTATATATAGAAGGTAGTGCAATAGTATTAAGACGATTAAGATAATAATTTCAATAGACACATGCTAGTCCAAAAAATATAGTTATATTTCACTGGGAGGCACAAAGAGTTTCGTTTGGATTTTTTGCGATCATGATTTATAGAGAGATGGATGGACGATAAGACAAAATGTGATACTGATGCTCAAAATGTCAGAAAACTAAACATCTGTATAAAGGGGGGAAATATCTTTAAACCCCTTTATTTTTTTTATAATTTACAATCCCGGTATTCAAAAAAGATATAGGATGCTAGTATGTGTTGCATCCAAACTTATAATAAATTCAGTAAAACAAAAGTATGATACGGATGGACGGAGTACATTGATGAATGCCTACCGAAATGCATTTGCTGACACGTACTGGTCAAGCATGAAGCAGAACATGCAGTAAAAACTAATCAACAGAGCTTCTCTGGTATCAGCATGTTTATGATTCACAAATTTTGTTTTACTTATAAACCCCGGAGGGTGGCATGAACATATCCAAATGCACCTGATCGCGCGGTATATCCCTTTTATCCTATGATATTTATTACAAGGTATACGAAGTTCCAGAGGCAATGTTCTCTTTTGATATAATCGTACGTGATTCTTTCATGGATCTTTGTCATGTCATATAGTCCCTTTGTTTTCAATTTCTGTTATTTGTTTTAAATTTCACTTCCACGAAGCGGTTTCATTCAATTTAATATTGTTATGCAGGCTGTAGGCACGTGTAAGCCCTCGCAATCACACTAGCACATGTTTTCAATAAAAGAACAAATGATGAAAAGTCATAATGAAGTCTCTAAGCCTTCCCTTTGCGATTTCTTAGCATAAACTGTGTAAACTTTGACGGCAATTATCATGGATTAACATATACATGTTTTTTAATTACACACATGTAAGGACAAGTTATATCCGGAGTTACAAGTATAGTTGTATACACTTAATATCACCTAGTTGCAGACGTGTTTATATGTGCTCATTCCAGGGATCATGTATTGGCAGTGTCTTGTTTAACATCCAGATTGTAATTACACTGATTATAGGGCTGTAGTTACATCTCTAGTTATATGCCTACCGGGGACGATAAAACTTGTCAACTGTAAACCCTACGTGCTGCTCCAATAGATCAGTAATGCAGTGTCTTCATCTATACTTGGAACACATGACTATTTAAGTTATATTATTCACCAAGTTCTTTCTAAAGTCCTATGCATACCAGGTACGATTACGCATCATATTTAGACGTACGTGTTGCACTCGTTGGATCATGTAATGGCGGTATCATCATCTTATACTTGGAACACATAATCCAGTACTTTTTAGTCGTATGCATACCAGGTACGATTACGCACCATTTTAGACGTACATACGTGCTGCTTGTTGGTCATGAATAGCGGCTCTTTGTGTTTTCAGCGTTTCCGAGCCATCTAAAATGAGCCATTCGTGCATCTAATCGCCCTCCTGATGTTCCGCATGGAAAACTGGTCCACACTGGGTCGTCCAGACGAGACTGGGTCCGGTCTATAAATATACTTTCGTTTTCTGACGGGTTAACTAGGGTCTAGTTAGCATTGCTGTATAGGAGGAACTGGTTTATGTGATCGCAGATATTTTCCTTACAATTTTATGCGGCTTTCAATATGGTGTCACTCCATCTTTTTTTTAAGAGGTGACAATGCATTTATTAATATAATGCCTACCCAGCTAATCATCATATAAGTTAGACTAAGTCCGAGCTGCCCATAACCATACTTTAGGTTAAAACTTAGCTTATGCGGTTTTATGATACGGGCCCTAGTGGGTATGTACGTAAGCGCGACACCCGCACAACTCTCGAACAATTAATTTGCATTGCGTTTTAAAATGCGCCACCGCTAATGACCTTTTGAGTGGCGCCATCAGGGAATGTGACACAACCTCTTTAATTGACTCCGACCCGCATGTCACGTTGTGACGCCCGGCGATCATATTCTAAACATCGGGTCGTGTCTGACCTTGCCATTAGAGTGTGAGACTATGGCGATCTTAAATAAAAGCATTTCGCCGAGCACAACAAGAAGGTCCGGACAAAAAGGGGGAGGAAGAATCTTTATAAAAATCGATTATAAGAAAATAAAAGGAGAGGACAAAAAAAAAAGGTGCCGTCACCACGGATAGGACCACAATATGATTTGGTTTCCAGTTGGGACGGACATATAGCTTAGTGTGCTTACAAGTATTTCCGCTATTTAGACCAATAATTTGTGTTTGTTGTTTAGGGTATCCACTTATTATAGACCAATAATCTATTATATATGTTTAATTATTCACTATTAAGGACGAA
This sequence comes from Echinarachnius parma, assembly GCA_037951105.1. NCBI lineage: Eukaryota > Metazoa > Echinodermata > Echinoidea > Clypeasteroida > Echinarachniidae > Echinarachnius > Echinarachnius parma. Next base: position 68,197 of record JBAMJV010002872.1, on the reverse strand, counting down.
TCGTTTTGTTTGTTTTGGCAGCGGGTCCCATTAAAAATATTTTCCCTTTTGCTCACAGAAAACATGATCGATATGGGGGTAAACGTATCATGAAAGTGTAAAGGAAATTACAATATCATAAATCTACTAAAACAACAGCCAAATATAAACAAAATAAAAAATGTATACACTGGAACTTGCCCCTTCGCAAACCTAGCGTTCGTCCTATGGTCGATACCTATTAAATGCGGGGATGACGTCTTCAAAACATGGCGCTCGATTAGTCCCCAACGTTGTGGGAAGGGACTACTCTACGCGGTTTCCCTTTTTAATTACCAGTAATGGGCATATTTTGTCTGTGTTTTTCTTCCATGCTAAATCAGAGCTACTCAGTCACATTTGGGGAAACGAAAATGTTTTCAATAGTTTGCCTCTCGTCCATCATGTAATCACTGGTAATGTGAGGCAAGATAGATGGGACCGGTATGGTAAAACCTATGGTTATTTAATGCATTACAGTGTATACGTATGTGTTTTTTAAAAGCCGATTCGATTTTAAGATTTATTTTATAAAATATTTTATAATTGTAATAAAATGTAAAAAACTGCTGAAAACTGCTTGTCCACTATTAAGCAAGTGTAATAAAATGTAATCTATGAAGCAGCGCGCTATCGAATCTGGCAGATTCTTCTTCAGGCGTACAAATTTTCTAATTTTTATAAAAATTTAAGTAAAACATCAGAAATATTTCATGTTGTTATATTTTGGTTTCCTCTCTCCTTTGTGTTTTGCGTTTTACAAACGAGTGTTGAGAGCTATTGCTATTAAGCGGAGGACGGTCATTAGAAGTACCATAAACATTAATGTTTATATACCGCGCGATACGTAAAAAAATAGTTTTACTTTTCTCAGTAAAATGGGAATATTGCGTTATGTTTGTTAGTTATATTGGATTATATTTCGAAAGAGGAAACTGGTTAATATGATGGGACAGGTATTTAATGGTACAGTTGTATGCGGTGTCCATGCGGTGTCATTCAATCTTTTTTTCGCGATCAGCGACTCAGTAATGTTGATACACAAATACGCCGATATATTGTACTCGTCTTTCTAAGTAAAAACAAATAAATAAAAAGTAAAGAAGCATTAACAACTTGATTTATTGTACTCGAGCGCAGTATGTGTTCCATTATTTCGGACATCCATTTAAAAGGTGAATCTGGTGTTGATGTGAAGAATTGGAAAAATTATACATTTTTCTATATCGTTCACGCACCGAGAGTGAACTTTATATGGATTTGGTACTATTATTCATGGATGGAGGCGTTTGATATGATCCATTACGGCTTTTCTTATAGTCATAATGTATGTGTCCGTAAACAAAAATTTGAAGCCTAGACCGAGAACCGACAAAATGTCGAGTCGAGTCCAAAACCACTTGTTATTGTATCTCGGGGGTCGAGACCATTGGTTATGATTGTCGAGGACCAATAAAAAGTGGCCTCGGACCAGTACAAATTATAAGGGGGGTTTAAATCCTCCCCCCCCCCCCCCCTGGATACGCCTATGCGTATGCCCTCAGCACGGGCACTCAATTACCTGGCCTGACCTCAACACTTGAACACTTTTTTCCACAAAGATCATTAAGAGACCGCCGTTGTTGCAGCGGGAAGATCGACCGAGGGATCCTTGTCCGAGGTGCCGATATTTTATTTTTAGTTTGCTAGCTTCAATTTTCCAAAATGTGGCTGCATACCAAACTAATCATATAGCCTTAACCTAAATATGGATGGCTAAATAGATTAGGTGGATATGTTCGATTATAATGGCTATGTTTACATCGGGTTTACATTTGGTGGTTAACCTATGAAAATTGAAAGTTAGCACAACAACAATAATATAAATCCCTTATTAAAACTACACTCAGCCCGGGACTAATGCCGCGGCCGACATGATGAAATCTGCGACCACACCGTCGTTAAAAGCTCAGTGACCATTCTCCCACCTTTCCAGCTGATAGCACTGCATGTCCCATACATTAACCTTCTCTTAACACTCCTTTACACACGCACAGCTTAAGTGTTTTTGTTTTGTTTTGTTGAACGGTTTGTGCCATGGATAGCAATTAAACCACCATATCTAGAGTCCAGTTTGAACATATTTGTTCTAGCGTATAATAATATCAGTGGTTTGATCGTGTTTGTGTCCTATTTCATCCTGTCACTTGTAGCGATCGACTTCAAACACGTTTTAACGCTAGTCACGCTAGGTCAAGTTTAAAACAAGATTTACATACAAAACACAACAATGTACTCTCATTGTTTGCATGATAAGAACGAATCCTCTATACCATTTTTGTTGTTGTAAAAGGGATGGGCAGGGGTCCAGATAAGATGAGAGGTGAAATGTTTCGAGTGGGGAAGTTTAGTCATTCCTTGGTCCACAAGAAACACTACTGATAAACGGCTTGTATCATCTTCTGCCCCATTGAGGGATCCCGTTTCCTGTTTATAGCTCCCACTAACGAGCGTTAGCTAGAAATGTGATGGTGCCTAAATGTCCCCTCGACCGTGGTGTCCGTAATCTAGCGGCATTAATCATGATTATCCCGAGTAGGTTGTAATGCGTTCCCGAGATTCAAAGACGTTTCTTCCTGTCATTACAAGGGAGAACCGTGTATACCGATTTCAAGAATTAGCGACAAGGACACTCCGATGTCCACTCATTGATTTAGGAGCAGCAGCAGTGTCGTCATCATTTACGTTTTCGCGCTTCAAATTTCCTTAAAAGCTAAAGGTCCCTTTATACGTTACTTTCATTGTTTTTATTCTTATTTTGTCATCATTATTGTTTGTCCCTGAGACCGTCTCCTAAAGTTGGACAAATTACATAGTGTTTAATGTATTAAATCACGTCCTCACCTCAAACAACTGATACCTGAGGTAATGCAGTCGTTACATTATATTGACGAGTATATTACATAGAATAATAACTTTTGGTGATTGATACAATTGAAAGAATACACATAAGAAAATATGTGAACTTCACATTTATGGACGATTTTGATGCGGCAAAAACATCCATGAATTATGCATTTTGCAAAAAAGGTTCCATTGCATTGCTAATGTAACTTGATGTAAAACAGGGATGCTGTTAAATGACAACTGAATACCAAATATCCCTACGATCGACATAGACTGCCTTACTCCTTTTACTTGATGAACTTAAGTGCCCCTTTTACCATCCGAAAACATTTCCTTTGGAAGAATTATGTCACCAATCTTTAAAAAAGCACTGTATACCTTAAAGGGACATTGTCAAATCCTCAAAATCCAATTGGCGGTTCCTCATACCTTGTTGTAATTCTATATTAACAATAAAAGCATGGGGACGGTTTCGTTTTTATTTCAAATTTCCCTTTCGTTAAAAATATATTTACGATTGAACTGTTTCATGTGTTAAATTATCCACTGGATCGTCCAAAACCGTATACAAGGTATGTGCAATGAGTAAGTGAAATATCACTTTGCATTTATGCTCATTAATCGGCCCATAAAACGTCCATTTACCTTGAAATTTCACACAACACCCAGTGGACATATCAGATAATTAACAATGTACATTGTATCACCCACCCATCATTTTTTTGCACATGTCAACAAAGCTACTAGATCCCTTTAATGGCTATTATTGTTATGCAACCAAACAAAAGCTCAAGTATGCTCATCTCACGACTCATTGCCACTGTTTGTATTTATGACGAATGTATTGCCTACCTTGTTATTAGCACGAGAAAATACTTTCATGTGGTATGATTATCCTTTTGCATTACGACCCTTCCCAGAACAGCAAACAAACACAACAACACAACACAACGACTACAAAAAATAAACAATATTTCTGTGGATGCATGCAACATTGCCATTCCTTCTACGACAAAGCACTTACAATAAAATGTCATCCCCATCCGAGAAAGCAAATACATGTATTTCCAAATTGGGTTGTTTTCTTTCCTTCATTTTACGAGGTATAAATTCGGTTTATATATTTCAGATTGACATTGCCCCTCCCCCTTCCGAAAAAAAAACACTTTCGAATTGCGTGCATTATTCCCCCTTCGTCCGAGAAAAACAATTGCAATTTTACCGCCACCCCACTTTCCAAATTGAAAAAAAAAAAAGTAAAAAAAATCTAAAATAATATCTCTCATTGCTCAGTCTTCTGGGAAAACAACTTTTCAGGATTGCGTACATTATCCCTCTTAGACGAGAAAACAGTTCCAATTTAATGCTCCACTTTTCTAATTACCTTTTCAATGTGAGAAGAAGTATTATAAGTCATTTCCCTCACTTTCCACCCCCGATTCCGACAGACTTCGAAGAAAAAAAAACACTTTCACATCCTATGCCATCCTCTAGAATGAGGAAAACAGTTTCAATATCATGCAACCCCGGCACTCTCTTAAATAAGAAAACCATATTATATAATAACGACTCCAGGTTATGACCATTGATCAGCGGCCATTAACCATAACCGGGGATAATATCTACTTGCATTGGTGTACTTGAGGGAGAGAGAGGGCGAGAGAAGGGACATTAAGGTGCCTCTATCCCCCCCCCCCCCCCCCATTCCATTCACATTACGCGTCCCATACCCATATACATTCACTGAACCCAATAACTTGCAATCGGGTCGCATGTGTCAGTGTGGACACGAGGCGAGGGGTAAGACGCGATACGTGTTGACGGCGTGACTAGCTAGCTAGAGTGCACGGGCTCAGACCGAATGCCATTACTTAGTAATTTGCAACAAAAAATCAATCGATCATACCTTCGGGGATTGAACACATTTACTCCACGCGTTAATGCAATGTGCTGTCGCCATGACGCACAATTAACCCGTTTCAAACTGGGAAGCTAGAGTCAACGATGTGCCGAATTCATTGGGAAGTGCAAGTATATAGCGGGGAGTGGGGTAATTTAGACATTTTAGTCACGAAGAATAAACTGATGCCATACAAACAGCGAACAGCAAACGACGAATAGGTTTTCTAAAGTTGTTGTTTTTATTGTTTTACTAGTTTGTGTGCACATGTAGGTATTGCATTGTTTGTTTGGTTTGTTTGCCATTGTTTGTTTGTTTGTTTGTTTGTTTGTTTGTGTGTTTGTTTTGTTTTGTGTTGTATTAATCGGGCGATTTAACCAAATCGCTATTAGCCGCCAAGCCTGTTTTCCTTTTATTGTGAACCGACCAGCAAAAAAACAAAGAAAAAAAAAAAAACCCAAACACAACAAACAAATATATATACAAATAATATGGTTTTCACAAATTAAAATTCCTGAAAGATACAGACTTATACCAGATCATAAACCACAAACACATTCTTGACATTTATGATAATACATTATGTATAATGACTCAGTAACTTAATCGAGCTTCTTCCTTTCTTTTGTATTTTTACAGAGGGACGAGCGGTCCTCGACATCGATCTCCGAGTCATCGACAATCAACCAATGCCATGGAAGATAACCATACTCACTTTACTAAGGAAGAAAACATCCTTCGCTTGGGACCGACGAGTGCGATCGGGAATCACAAAAGGTCAGTTGTCAAATAGAAAACTTAGGTTAATCACATAAAAAAAGAATTTACCTAAATGTATCACCTAATTTCAGATGGTTGCAGTAACTGATAATGTGGCTCTGTATGATAAACAATCTAGGCTCATTGACTGTATTGGACATAAACAAATGCAAAAGACTCGTCGATGGAACAAGATAAAAATAAAACATTCTTACTAACTTTCTTGTGAACTAATGACCTATAATATAAGATCTACAGGTAGCCCGCAATGGGTCACGTGATACCCACAAATGTATCTGCCCCCCCCCCCCCCCTCCCCCCCCCCCCCCCTCCCTCCCGATGGCCTCTACCGAAACATTGAAAAGGAAATTAACCAAAAGTAATTTTTAATGTAAACATTATCATTTGCGGCTCTTAAAATGGTGAAGGCTATTTCTCCGTGTCACATGAGACCCTGTTTCCCCTTCTACAATGTAAAGCCCCCCCCCCCTTGTGTCCCCCTAATTTAAAATCCTAGCTACGCCACGGACTAGGAGGGGCAAGTCTGTTTTCAACGCACCCATATGCTGATTCACAGTGCGAGCGTAGTCGGACTATTTTAATATTTTTTTTTGGAGGAGGGGGGGGGGGGGGCTTGCATGCTCCGTATGTTACCTATTGTTTATTGTTTAATTATTGGGGGCACTTGCCCCCCCCCCCCCCTCCGTCGCTACGCAACTGCTGATTCAGACAACCGACGACATTGTGACATTCGCGTGTGTCAGTTCCTGTCTTGTTTTCAAACGTCTTCCGATCAAACTCGCCTCCGAGACGAAGTGAAAATCACATTATTTGTGAGGTTTAGCATTTATTTTAAGTCTTGTTTTTGTAATGTTGTGATTTTTTTGTTCGTTGTCCCACTCTTTAGGAAACCTTTCCCGTTGTTTTATTTTAAGGACGACTCTATTTTGAGAAAAAGATGCCGAATTTTATTCCCCAATCAATTATACGTCTATACTATCATGATTGATAATAATTGAACGAAACCATTATAGTCTTTCAAACTTATATGTTTTATCATGTGAACACTACTTAATGAGCATCCAGGGACAGTTAATTGTATATCTAAAGAGTAAAGACGGTATTTGCGTTTGAAGAGGGACGCAAATATTAAGGCAGTTCTATATTAGTCCACTGTATTGGGTTTCTTGTATTGACCGATGCGAAACGTTACACCACGATCTATCTTCTGCCGCGCTCATGTCTGCCAAGATCGTGACTTCAGTGGCGTTGTTAGGGTAAGCCAAGGCGGGGGCAAAGTGTGTCCGAGTGTGTGTGTGGGGGGGGGGGGGGGGGGTATGGGGAGATGGGGAATATAATAGAAATAATAATAATAATAGTAATAATAATAAATAACGGCTATATAGCGCTATTCACGTGAGTTATAATACTGTTTTAGTGGCGATGAGCAGGGCATACCGTATATAAACAGAAATTGATTTGTAAAAAAATTTGAACATAATTATTATTAACATGTCTAGGAGATGTCATACATCATCGATGTCGGTACATGAAGTTGTGGTGCTACGTAAAGTGAGGCACGAATAGCACATGCGCTCGAAAAGAAATGACAAACTATAATTCTTACCAAAAAAATGAACATAAATAAATCCGTTTAAACATGTCCCCTATAAATAAAGCTAAGGCGGGGTGAGACAAGGACTACCTAGTATCTTACCCTTTCCCGCCCACCCTACCCCTTAAGCCGCCTATTGCCACCGCGACTCCCACCCCTCGCCCCAACTTGGCTACGACAGTGTGTGTCTGCCATGACACGGACAAACACACTCTCGTCGCGATCAATCTTTACTGTCGATACTGGACTTATTGAAACAAAAATTAGCAAGCAGTCTGTCTTGTTGAGCTTTACTTTTACGAAGTTTTTGATCTTGCTTAAATGCTTCGAATAATACAGAATTTGTATCGTCTCGAACGATACAATATAAAGCATTCGATCGAGAGAGTGTGTTTTTGTTGTATTGGATTAGTACAAGTGCTGGGGATGCATTCTACGGGCAGTGTCAACGTTATTAACCACTGACAATGCTCATTCGAGTCAAGAGCGACAATCGACAGGGAAACATTCAACATACAAATTGGTTGTACGGTTTCGTAGAGTTTATATAAATTATTTCAATAACAATAATCAAATAAATGAATATTTGGTTTGCCATTGCCACCAGCATTTGTTTCTAGGCCAAATAGTTTTCAACTTATACAAAATTACTGTTAATTTTAGCTTTGTACGGTATTCTAAATTAATTATTAATTGTCACGGACATGAAATCCTATAAGGTAGAACAGCCCAAGGGTAACCAAGAGGATGTTCGTAAAACACCTTGTAACATGTTGCTGCATACAAATTTTATTAGCATACGGTCACGTATTTCTACCAGCATCGCTGAAATAAAAAACCTCGGATAACTTTACTTTTTAGTCTCCGTAATATCTAGGACTGGTCTAAACCACTGAAGTACGCTTTGATGATTTGTAAAAGAAGACCTCGATGTGATGACCCGGTTAACATAAAAGTTGGAACATGTAGCAGTATTTTATACCCCTCAGCAATGTACGTCATATCCAATGCGTGGCTCTTGCGCACACATTACAATTATAACCCGTCTTTCTTTATACCCTGCTCATGAAACTCCCATTTTGTCGAAGACTGAGAACTTTCATTTAATCCTACTTTGACTATACATATACCAACGCATAAATATGTTCGTTGCAGAACGCAGTATCTCCATTTTTAAAAATTGAGATAATGATGTTTGCAATTTATTGCGGACATCCTGAAATACGATACACAAATACGAAAATATAGGAAACTTTAAATTTCAACTTCTGAAATAGCATACATAGTATCTAGATATTTAATGAGCGAATAATAATTTCAAAAATGAATAATTTTGTATTACAATGGCGCCATTATTTTAACTTGTCAAAATTGGCGTTTATTGCTATTTGCAACAAAACTGTTCACATTCTCTCAGTGACGGAAGCCATTCAAGCTTTCAGTGTCCTTGTTAAGGAAGATTCTTTAACCCGTTATTTACCGGAGCAATGATTAACACTGTTTGTATACAATAGAACATCTGGACAATCTGGTAGTTTATAATTGGTTAACGTACAAACTATATAGAGACCAAACCAAACCACATTCTGCATTATAAGAAATGTCAGTTTCTGCATGTTTTAATTTCCGCTTTGGTTGAATGTCAGGTCTCTTTAATTGTCCCCGTTTTTCTCTCCATCGTCATGTTAACGTATGATATAAATGAAATGCCCATGCATATTCTACAATGTGATCCGCCCACCATCTCTATATATATCTGTACATCTATAAACTATTTTCTTCCTGTCACCTTTCCGTCATCAACTCCCGCTTTTCTTCGCCTGTCACTTTTCAAGGCCACCTTTCTCATAATAGTCCTCCATTTTGTTCTAGGCACCCGTAAGTGTGCCGATAATCGATTTTTACACGGTACGCTGCACTGGCGCGAAAGGAGCGGCCGGCCCAATGTTTTTTGTATGATTCATTCATAACATACAAGGACGCAGTCAGTCCGCCACACGAGCCAATATATTAGGAGAAGTTAAAGGGACAAATCAAGAACAACGAGGTCGAAGTACGGTTTATCGATTACTACCATATTTTATGCAATATGTGTTTCTGTTCGCTAAGCAATGAGATGTTTCACTATCTTATACATATGTAACCCCCTGAATGATGTGCAAATTCAACTTGACTGCGTTTTTGTAATAATGCAATTTATTTACACGAGTAGCTTAATACCCCGTTGGTTTACAATGATAAAACAAAATTATTTATACGATATATGTCTTATTCCTTAAAAAGATGTTTTATTCTAATAATCCCTTTTTACAAATAAATGTTGCTATAGGCAGAAGTAACATACAGATTGTAAAAAGTAAAACTTATCTGTAATAAAATATGATTGATTTCGTATTATTTATCTACCTTACCTCATAATAGGTTTCTTATCTAAAAGTTAGAATTTAAAAATAGTCACACACAAATATTTACAAATAACATAACATAAGATCATTTTGTTTATACAGAATAATGTGTGCAAATGCTATGGGCAAAAATAGAGAAATAAAGGTCGCAACGACACGATAAAAAGTACGATACGAAACAACTAGGCTTCGTTGAATAAACATAGTAGCAGTATAACAGATATTCTTACAAATAAACAGCGGGATCATCTTTCATCATTTCCCTAGAATTCGGGTGCATTTTCAGGCCTATAGCACTGCTTTAAAAACACGACATGGTCATGAGATAAGCGTCATGTCCAAAGTTTATAAGTTGAGTGATGAATGAACGGCTAACGTTACGGGTTTTTGGATTTCCATTTGTTTTGGGGGTTTTTTTTGGGGGGGGGGGGGGGTGGGGGTGGGTTACAAAAAGGTTGTATTTATGTTTTGTTCCACATAGGCGGGAGTGGAAAAGGTGTTACGGATTTCGAGGGGGGAGGGTGCTGCTTCAAACGACTGTTTGTTTAAAAGCAACGCAAGAGGCGTCATATTGGGGGTGTACGATTTTTGATGTAATTTCATGTTTGATATTAATCTTAAAAGCTCAATGGAAAAAGTACAGATTTCGAGATGACACAAATGTGCATTTATTTATTTTTGTTAACATGGTTAGGGAGAGGAGAGTTAATTGGGGAAAAGTTCTGAATTCCCGCATTATGATATACAGGGATTTCATTGTCCACCCCCCCCCCCCCCTCCCCCCCCCCCCCCCCCCCCCCCCCATTACGCCACTGAGTCGCGCGCATGTTTGGTGGGTCATCATCACCTACATGTGATCGAAGAGAGATGTCGTGGTCGTTTTCCTCGTCCATAAAACATCGTCGAAGACCACTTCAATCTCCTTCACATTCAATATAACCATCCCCTCCTTCCCTCTCAACGGAAATGTGAAACCGGCGTAAATCATACAGTACAACCGTGATAATTATATGGAGACTTGATGTATAGTGCAGAAGATTGAAACGCGAATATCCAGGGCCAGTATTCAATTCCATACTTAAGTCAAAATTTAGCTTAAAGGGTACCACCACCCAAACAAAATATTCTTACTAAAGAAAGGTAACATCTTTAGTATTCCATTCCATCAACAAATTCACAAAAATATGTTTCCAGAAAAAATGTATATAATTGGAAAACGCCTCACCATTCTAAAGCATGCGTTCATGCGGTCTGAATTGCGAAGACTACTGTGTGCAGAGCGAACGAATCGCCCGGGATTCTATTGTCTACAAACGTACGCGTGAATCGCATTGACGCACTCGCAAATGTTTGGCCCGTACGAACCAGGAAATAGTAGTGGTTCCGTAAGTGGTGGAAATGAATTGCTTTGTTTAAGAATTACACAACCCTTTGCAAAGTTCTGGGTATCTATTTGATATCACAAAACGGTACCAAAACATATACTAATGTGTTGTTCTTTGCCTGGTGGTCCACTTTAAGTAAGTCACTTAGCCAATATTGAGATTTTATCAATTCATAAACTGAAAATCTTACAAAAATGTTGATGTCATAATGTCTTCAAATATCACATTTAGAATTTGTTTTACTAGAGTTCTCAGCATGTATTCTTTACTTAAAGGTAGTGTTGAATATTGGTATTTCCCGAAGTGCCCCCCGATATTTTTTTGGTGAGATAATGAAAAACTGACTGTCAAATTCGAAAGAACATACAATTTTAATGACAGAATAAACTTTATTCGATCAAAATCGGTTCAGAAACGGCTGAAATATCCATAAATATATTTGTATTCAAAATGTTCTTCACCGGCAATCACCGGGCGATATTTAGACTTTTTATAACAAATTTTTAAAAATGCTCGAAGACTACTTTGAAAAAAAAATCAGAATAGGTTTTTTTAAAGTCGTTGATGATATCTATATTAAATCATTATTTTAACAAACATTAAATGCACAATTTTGTATGAAAAAAGGCTAAAACCAATGATTTTTTTAAATAGCGCCCTCTTGAGTTGTAACGGCTCTTTTTGAATGATAACAGGGGTTTTACTTAGTCGTTTGTAATTGTGTATACTTTTCGAGCATGGTGAAGTTATAACTATTGTACCGTAATGGTGCAGGTTTGGGTTACTAAAGTTAAGTTTGACCAATACTCAACTATCCCTTTAATCTTATTATTGGATACGATACCAATTAATGCAGCCCGGTGGCTAAGATAGTGAGAGTGTATACCAAATGCCAAGTGTCAAGGAAACACAGGGAAAGGGGAGGGAGATATTAAGGTGGTCATGGGATGGCGCGGAGAATAAATTATTCTAAATAGTTATTCAAGCATCCTTTTAGATTCCCGAGAGCCCAAGTTTTGTATATTAATTTTGTATAACAATTTAGTTGTATCATGTACTTAAGAATTCTACTAATATAAGCAGCCATAATTTTGTTAGCATGTGTTGATACGAATATAGACCTACACTAATCAAAACTTATAAAGGTACCATAATTACCGTGACTATTGAATAGTTAAGGCGGGTACAAAATATACATTATCGTTGGCGTCCTACTTTTTGACGCACTTATGAATAATTCAGATCCCTCAACAGACTTTGGCGGGGATGATGGTATTAATAAGCTCGTCATTTACACACGTACGAACCGTGTCAATTCTGCACTTACGAAAGCACAACTAGGCATCAATAATATATACCCTTTCATGGCGATAGATGAACGCACATAAATCTTCATTCGGTGAAACGGTATGTATTTCAAGTTACTTTATGATCCGCAAAGATCGTGTCGTTATCTCAAACAACAACAACACCAGTATATACACTCAACCAAAAAAGTTAGTCCCCCCTAGCATTTTTTCATATATCTCAAAAAGTATTTTAGCGATTTGATCTCGCAAACGGAAATGGATGCGCAATTTTCATACGCACAATGTGAATGGTAAATGGTTGCCATAGAATTACGTTTTCATCATTAAAAAATGTATTTTCTGATACAAAGTGCAAAAAAAGTTGCACTTTAAGTTTTATATGGCATATTGGGTACATTTTGTATACGAGTAAGCATATTCATTGAAGATGACCCGACACACAAATATGTTATGTAATTCAGTTGTTCTCAGTGGAACCATTTTTCAAAGCATGCATTTTTCTGAAACAATAGGCCTTTCAATATGACATTGTTGGGGATTAGATGGTGGACCTATCAATTATTGAACACTTCATTCATTGTGATGCTTATTTAAAGTAAAACATGGAGTGACATGCAATAAATGGTGCTTGAAAGTTCAGACACATGCTCTTGTTATTCGTGTAGAAGCAGACACAAATCACTAAAGTGCAAGATTTGTTTTCACACCTTTTGTCATAAAATGCATGATTTCACACCAACAATGACATCAATTGGCAGATACATACCATTCATTTTTTGCGTAAGAAAATTCAATATCCATTACCGTTTGAATGATCAAAATCGGTAAAATACTTTTTGAGATATATGAAAAAATGCTAGGGGGGACTCGCTTTTTTGGTTGCGTGTATATATATTTCATCTTTATTCAATTTAAACGAATAACAAAATACGTAAAACATAGTACCCCAGGTCCACTGTCCCAAATGAAATGAATAAACCATTTCAGAGTGACATGAGGCAGGGTAAATAGAACAAAATATTTACATCAAAGCATCGATAAACATTGATAAACATATCAGTTATTTGTATGTAAGATATTTGTATTTAAATAAATCAGGCTATAACAATAGATACGTGGCACCCTATGGTACTCTTATTTCAATAGTACTTACAGTAAAGAAATAAGGTTATAAGTATAACATTGGGTTATTCCTTATTTACAGTTGTCATATGATTTCAGTCAACCCAGTGACATAATGCGACAACCAGTATAATTACCAGGAAATAAATATAATTTTTATAAAACGAAGTAAAAGTATGAACTAACACAACATGTTGTTTTGACTATAATTATTATTCACAGTTTGATAAAAGATATCAGATTGTCCATCAACCTGATCACTACCCTGCATAACGATTTATACATATATATGAAATAGAAAAACTCGGTGCTGTGATAATGGCTGTTGAAACAGTGAAGTTTATCGACTCCCATGTCCTTGTAGAAGTCATATCTCTCTCCATATAATGTTAGGATAAAATACATATTGAGGTATAGTTTATAATAGAGTAAATACTTTTAGACTTTGTGACTCAGTTTGGATAAAAAGAAACTGTCACTGTAATTTGTAATCCTGTCTTGTGTTAACCGTACCTCTAATGGAACATGAAGATGACAATGATTATTTTTAAAAAAAACATGTTTTAACCTGTAACCAAATGCATGTAAAATATTATAAGATTTATATGAGACAAGTTATCTTATATCCAATTGACCATATAGGGTCAGGTTTCATCAACTAGAAGAAATATCAACTCACTTGGACGAACGACCTTTGAATTGGTGCGTTTTCCTTACTTAAACGTATCAACAATATTAAATTCAAATTAAAGTATTGGTTATCTGTTTGTCGGAGTATATAGTAGCCATAAAGACAATGATCTTACAATCAACCTTGTTTTGTAATCTAATTATAATTAAAGTAACCAATACACAGGTTGCTACTTAATAAAAACTTTATTCGGTGGTATCGTCTTACAATAACACAAACATTACCACCTATATATAACTAACTCGTTCATTATAGTTTATATGATACTGACAAGCACTTGCGTACATATATACCCCCTCAAAATATTAAACAAACATTAAAAATGATTTGGTATAATTGTTTTAAATTATTAATACTCACATTTATGAAACATTTTAAGATTTCATGTATCAACCATGTGAAATCTATAAAAGCCCGTTTCAATACCTTTAATTCCAAAAAGTGCACCCCACTCACCCCCTCATAGTTCGTCCGTTTCGCCCCCCCCCCCCCCCCCCACGCACGCCCTTCCCCTCCACCCCTCCCCCTCGCAAACCCCTCCTCAATTTTTGCTCATCACGCTACCGTTGACCAGAATATATTATCAATATTCCCTCTTACTGTGAAACAATATTTGTTTCTACTCATCCATGCACAGTAATCTAACGTAGATGGTAACGTATTACATAATATGAACCGGCGTTACCGTTACGATGCAATAAATACCGTATCAAAATGGAAGAACGTTTGATTTCAGAGATACTTCGTAACTTTATGTATATTCATCTGCCAAGAAATATTAATATTTGGATAGGCGAAGTATATGTCCTTTAAAAAAAATTATATGTGTATGCAAAAACGGTCTGCAACTTAAATGGTAGCCGTGTTTTTGTAAGTTAATAGCGAAAATGTTAACAAAGCAAATATAAAAAAAAAACGAGGCGCGGAGGTTATAAATGAATTATTCATTTAAGAATCTGCCCGGATGAAAGGTAAACGCGAGATATTTTTTTTGAAAGTGCTACTGCAGCTGCAAATTGAAATAAATAAATACAGTCCGTAATATAATTACTGCAGATATTGTTTACGTTGAGACAATATACGTGATGTTATCTATGGGACCCCATACCTGAGTGTATAATCACCATTCCACGATCAAATTCCTGTCGGTCAGAGTAACTTAAAGGGTACCACCACCCAAAAATAATATTCTTATTAAAGAAAGGTAACATCTTTAGTATTCCATTCCATCAACAAGTTCACAAAAATATGTTTCCAGAAAAAAATAAATAATTGGAAACGCATCACCATTCTAAAGCATGCATTCATGCGGTCTGAATTACGCAGACTGCTATGTGTGCGGTGAATTGCAACGTGCGGAACCAGGAAATAGCAGTGGTTCCGTAAGTGGTGGAAATTAATTGCTTTGTTTATGAATTATACATCCCTTTGCAAAATGTTGGGTATCTATTTGATATCACAAAACGGTACCAAAACATATAATAATGTGTTGTTCTTTGCCTGGTGGTCCCCTTTAAATATCATCAATACCTTCAACCCCATGACACGTAGAAGTTTGAAAGAAAAGAGAAAACGAATCGAGCCCCGCACGTCAGAAATTGAATGAGTTGAACACTCAATTTAGTCTAGATATACATGCATAGAGATATAAAGATAAGAGCATTCAATTCCAAATATTGTTTCATATTAAAGGGTTTATATAAATGTTTATAAATGTATTGCATTATTTGATTATGTTACGCTGGATATTTGCCTTGATTTCCCAAATTCACCTTCCTTGACATGTACACAGATATGAAGATAAGAACATTCATTGAGAACATCACTTATGAAACAAAATTGTTGTTTTCTACTTCCAGAGGTTTAATCGAAAGTATCAAAAGGTTAATACAGGTCGAAATTTTTAATTGAATAGATGTTTACGTTGGAAAGATATACGTGTTACACGTCTAAGACCACCTACATGCAAAGTATAATTACGATATCCCATTCCATCATCTATCTGTCGACTGTCGGAATGACTTATCAAAACAAAATATCAAACTCAATCATGTCAGTGACACGCTGATTTTAACTCCACTAGAAATAATTTGTTAATCTGTTCTTGAGCACGGCTGTTGTTTCATTGTACCGAATTCATTCATCATAATGTCAGGGCTGAAATACCACCATTGATTACATTTTCTAACGCTATCTGTATACTGCAGACGATTTGTGACAGCACTAGGCTTGTTGGTGGTAGGTTTTTAGCGACCAAAACAATTTGCCAAGCCAATATTATATATCATAAGTCTTATATTTTGCTTTAATATGATTTTAGGGGATTTAGCGAGAAAGTACCAAATTGTGACAATTCAAATCTCTATTTATATGTTTAAACAGATAGTCGTATCCAGGGACACGAAATCAACAACTCACCTGCAGATCGTTAGATCGGTTCACAATGCTGCTCTTACCCAGTCTTATAGCAACCTTTTTAAGAATAATATTTGTTCAATTACCATGAGCCGCTTGGAAGTAACGCTCCCAAGAGAGTGGAGACAATGCACACGATGTGTGTGGGTTGACATTGTACCCAACTGTATCAATTATATCTAAACATAGTTTTTTGGCCGTTTTTGACAACAGCTCCCAAACAAAAACGGTACAAAACTGCAATATGTGTCGTTGTTTGATACTAGAACTGATTGTCAATAAACTATCGGCAATTTGAGATACTTTTAGTACATTCTGCTGTTTCATTGTTGAAATATTAATCGCCTCTCGTGATAAAATATTAAATAGCTGTGCCGGCGGTATTCCTTAATGGATAGTCATTCGGATTGTATTTCTCTCGTTTCTTGTCTGCTCTTGCATTGTTAAAACATTAAAGCACATTAAATCGTCAATAAACTATCGGAAATTTGAGATACTTTTTAGCATCGTCACGAGAGTACTGGATCATTGGTGAAATATTAACAGAACTAGAACTGATCGTAAATAAACTATCGGCACTTAGAGATACTTTTAGTATCGTTGTGAGAGTAACATGATGACAAGGACCATTGGTTTTAAAAATTATAAAATAACTGTTGATGCAGTCCTTAATGAATAATTAAAAGAATAATATTGATGATCCCGTAGTTTTAAATGTCCCCGAGTTTTGGGTGAAATGTTTGCTATTCGATGTGCCAAAAACCCCATTCTTCTGATGTTTCATTCGTAAAAAAAAATATCAAAGAGTTGCTGGCGGTATTCCTTAATAAATCATGATCATGATGACGAGGATACCAATGTTCCGATCCCGTTGTTTCACTTATACTCTCCCCGGGTCTTGGACAAAATGTTCGCTGTTGGATGCGCCCAAAACCGCATATTTATCTAGTACACATTCTGCTGTTTCATTGTTGAAATATTAATCCCCTCTCGTGATAAATATTAAATAGCTGTGCCGGCGGTATTCCTTAATGGATAGTCATTCGGATTGTATTTCTCTCGTTTCTTGTCTGCTGTTGCATTGTTAAAACATTAAAGCACATTAAATCGTCAATAAACTATCGGAAATTTGAGATACTTTTAGCATCGTCACGAGAGTACTGGATCATTGGTGAAATATTAAAAGAACTAGAACTGATCGTAAATAAACTATCGGCACTTAGAGATACTTTTAGCATCGTTGTGAGAGTAACATGATGACAATTTAAAGAATAATATTGATGATCCCGTAGTTTTAAATGTCCCCGAGTTTTGGGTGAAATGTTTCTGATGTTTCATTCGTAAAAAAATATATCAAAGAGTTGCTGGCGGTATTCCTTAATAAATCATGATCATGATGACGAGGATACCAATGTTCCGATCTCGTTGTTTCACTTATACTCTCCCCGGGTCTTGGACAAAATGTTCGCTGTTGGATGCGCCCAAAACCGCATATTTATCTAGAACACATTCTGCTGTTTCATTGTTGAAATATTAATCCCCACTCGTGATAAAATATTAAAGAGCTATGCTGGCGATATTCCGTAATGGATAGTGATGTGGATGCTCTCGTTTCTTTTCTGCCCCTTGTCTGGGCTTGAAATGTTCTCTGGTCGTTGAGCTCAAAACCGCATTGTTATCAAGCATAGCGTATGTTATTTCATTGTTAAAGCATTAAACCACCGCATGTGATGAAATATTAAAACACCGTATACTGGCGGTATGATGGATAATGATGTGGATGTTAATGCTCTCGTTTCTTTTCAGCCCTCGAGTCTTGTGTAACATGTTTCCTGGATGTGAGCCAAAAAACGCATAACTGTCAATCATAAATTATGCTGTGTTATGAAATATTAAAGAACTGTACTGGCTGTATTCGGGCTGTATTCGTTAATGGATGATAATGCTCCCGTTCTGTCATTGTCCCTGTGGTCTAAGGTGAAAATGTGTTGCTGGCAGACAGAGCCGACTCGACCCGATCCGACTGGTTTCAATCAGGCTAGAGGTGGGCCCGGTCGGTCTGATCCGTTTAATCGTGTTGAATTGGCCCAAACTAGCATCCGACTGTCTTTCGACTGGCAAAATGTGTGTCGCAAGGCACTGAAAACTGAGCCGATCCGAATGAAAACCAGTCGAATCGGGTTGAGTCGGCTCTGTCTGCAGAGGGCTTAAAGTGTCTAACTCCAAACAATTTTATTTGAGCTTCCACATTTCTCTTCTATCGTGTTGTTTGGCTTATGGTAAGAGAAGAATAAAATAGGGTTAGATTTTTTTTAAATGCCTCTTTAGTATGACGATACCTATCATTCAGCTCAAGAGCGTTAATGAACGGTCATAAACCTCATAAACGTCATAGAGTAATTCGTTGTAAAAGCTGACGCAAATGTTCGCTTTTTTAACCAGGAAAGCAGTGTTCTTTACAGGTGCACCTTTAATATGATTCCGCTGTTTCACTGACCCCAAGTCTTGGGTAACATTTTTGGTGGTTGGTGAGATCAAGGCCGAATAATTGACTCTCAGAGTTTTAATTCTTGTAGTTTCACCGGATAGGGATAATTGATAAAATGTTAAACATTATTGATCGTGGTTGCACCTTGACTTGATAAATAATGATGAGAGTGCTTACGATATAATTGCTAACTATCCCCGAGTATTGGGTGAAATCTCCACTAGCCAATCAGCTCGAGACCTGCATAATTGACTTGCAAAGTTTTAACTCTCGCTGTTTCACCGGATAAGAATAATTGATGGCATGTTAGCCATTGTCCATCAGTTTACCTTGATGTACAATGATGACGATGCAAATTCCTCACTTGTTCCAACGACCCTGAGGTTTGGGTGAAATGTAAAATATGTGTTAGTGGGTGACCCAACATCTGCGCGCTGTTCAGCATAGTTTGCAATTGTACTACTTCACCAATAGGGATAATTGACGAAATTGTAAATTTCTTACACAGCAAAAAAAAATTAAACAACTTTTTAAACAACAGCCAAAAACGCTGTTTAAGCCGGTCCCTCTAACAACATTGTTTAAAATTTTGAACAACCAAGACTGTTTAATCTTTAAACAGTAAGTTGTTTAAAATTCTAAACAACTTTTTAAACAATAGATTTTAAACAGAATAGTTGTTTAAGCTTTCTTTAACAATATTGTTTTAAAAAGTCCGTTGTTTAAAAGTGTTGTTCAAAAATATTGTTTAAAAGTCAGTTGTTCAAAGTTGTTGCTTAAAACTATTGTTTAAAAAAGTCAGGTGTTTTATGTTGTTGTTTAAAAAACTGTTGACTATACCGTCAAGACTTTGGAGGAGTTCGGACTCGCTGAACTAATTGACGTATTCAGAGGTGAGAATTTAAACTAATTATTTAGTAATCTGAACGATTTTATACTTAAGACATATTTGTGCTTGCTTTGACATCTAAGCGATGTCTACCGGGGTAGGGTCGGCAGGGCTGCGCTAGCTAGCTGCCTCCGCGGGCGGGTACATTCGATCAACTTCGATCACTGCACTGCGGACGGGATTGGCAGATTCTATCTTAATTTATTCTGTATTGTAGACATCGCTTAGATGTCAAAGCAAGCACAAATATGTCTTAAGTATAAAATCGTACTAAATAATTAGTTTAAATTCTCACCTCTGAATACGTCAATTAGTTCAGCGAGTCCGAACTCCTCCAAAGTCTTGACGGTATAGTTATCCGCCATGATGAAATAGTTGCAGCGCCGCCGGCCGTATGCGCGTGCGCGTAACGTAAAAGCCTTGGTGGTTGGCGGGGAAGGAAACCCGTCCAGCGTTTTTAAACAATGTTTAAAAAATGTTCTGCAACTAGACCGAGTGTTTTAAAGGGATCTAGTAACTTTGTTGACATGTGCAAAAAGTGATGAATGGTTGATGCAATGTATATTATTGTTATCTCATATGTCCACAGGGTATTGTGTGAACATTTCAAGTCAAATGGACATTGCATGGCCAAGTAATGAGCGAAAATGCAAAGTGATATTCAATAACTCACTGCACTCACTTTGTACACAGAAGAAAAACTCGCCCAGAGTTTTTCTTATCTGAATACTTCGATCGTACATATCTTTGTAACGAAAGGGAAATTTGAAAAAACGAAACCTGTCCCATGATTTTATTGTTAATACGAATACAACAAGGTATGAGGGAACCGCTAGAATTAAAAATTTATTTTGAGGATTTGGACAATGTTACTAAGTCCCTTTAAACAGTGTCTGTTTAGAACACTCAGTCTGTCATTTAAACAATATTGCTCAAAATTGAAACAACAAAATTCTGAACAACGACATTTTGAACAGCGTTTTTTCTGTGTACCTTGATGAATAATGATGAAGATGCTAATGCTCTAGTCGGTTTACCATATGTCCAAGTACATGCATGTAGGCCAAGGGCCGAGGTGTAACTAACCCCGAGACATGGGTGGATAGTGCTCCATATGTTTTTGTGTTTTTACTTAACCGTGATAACTGCGCACTCAACACTCAACAGTAATATAAGTTCAGTGCTCAATAAAGTATGATTCGCCCGTATACACTAATGTTCATGCACATGACAATGATACAGAAGCCAAACTAAACGGGAGTTGATGCTTTTTTTTAAACCGAGTGTCGTCAATATTCAAAGAAAGAATCTAATAAACGCTTCAAGTATTTGTTTAGTACACAGTACTCATTATTGCAACCTACTGTTATTGTATTATTTGTATGTTTGTAAAGGGTGTGTGTGTGTGTGTGTGTGTGTGTGAGTGTGTGTGTGTGTGTGTGTGTCTGTCTGTCTATCTGCCCCTATGTCTGACCGTATATTACCTCCCGCCTTTCTCTCTGCCTCTGCCTCTCTCTCCCTCAACCTCCACACCCCTTCCCCCTCCCTCCCTCTCTCCCACTTTCCATCACCGCTTCATTTCATTTGCCCCCCTTTCTTCCATTTCAATCCCTGTATCGTCATTTTGACAGACACTTACACTCAATCTACCCAATTTATTTGTTTCACTGTCACTGTCTGGTGGGCGTTAGATGCATTTAGTTTATGTGGTAAAGAACATATACGAGGGCACAATTTCTCGGAATCAAGGCCTTTCCTTCACTATCCGCATCGTTGTTTTTTGTATAGATGTCGCTGCACCATTTCTTCCTTTCCTTCATTTCTGCACCTGCACACTCTCCTCCCCTTTCCCACATCTTTCCCCCATGCCCCGCTCTCTCTCTACCTCATTCCCCTCATTTTCAAATCACGCGGGAGTCGATAACATGGGAAATCGTTTCATTTGGAGAGAGGGGGGGGGGGGGGGGGGGGGTCGAGGCAATAGGTCACACCCTTTAAAAATGTCTTCACAAATCACCATCCATTCTCCACCCCATCTATATTTACGTCTTCTCCACCCTCTCTTACATACACACTCTTCATCACGATCCCATCTTCTATTTTATTTTGTTCGCGTCACGTACGGTCTGCGTGTGGTGGTTCAATATTAGCTCCTGCGGTGGACCCGATTGTAATCATGTTGTCACATTCGCATAGTCGAGGGGAACATCATCAAACGCGCGTATGGCAAGCCGTTTTAACATTTATTCCTATTTCTTGATATCAAGAATTCAATTCTTGATATCAAGAATTCGACTTCTTGATATCAAGAATTCATTTCTTGATATCAAGAATTCAATTATTGATATCAAGAATTACCATTGCTTTACAACAGAAAATCATTTCTTGATATCAAGAATTCATTTCTTGATATCAAGAAATCAATTCTTGATATCAAGAATTCATTTCTTGATATCAAGAATTCAATTCTTGATATCAAGAATTCATTTCTTGATATCAAGAATTCGAATTCTTGATATCAAGAATTCGAATTCTTGATATCAAGAAATAATTTTCTGTTGTTAACCAATGGTAAATCTTGATATCAAGAATTCAATTCTTGATATCAAGAATTCGATTTCTTGATATCAAGAATTCATTTCGTGATATCAAGAATTCGATTTCTTGATATCAATAATTCATTTCTTGATATCAAGAATTCGAATTCTTGATATCAAGAATTTGATTTCTTGATATCAAGAATTAATTTCTTGATATCAAGAATTTATTTTTTGATATCAAGAATTCGATTTCTTGATATCAAGAAATCAATTCTTGATATCAAGAATTCATTTGGATATCGAGCTCAAAAGTAGTGGATAAATTCACAGTTGAATTCGAACGCGAGAGTTGTGCTGGTATTCATTCTGATTTCGAACGCAAGATTTGAGCAGGATTACATTCTGATTTCGAACGCAAGATTTGAGCAGGATTACATTCTGATTTCGAACGCAAAAGTATTGCACGATTTCCTCCTGAGCGGTGCGGTGTCTCGTCCAGATTCAGGAAGTGCTTTGTGAACACACACCATGTTACTCTATGCACACCGCCCTATACGACTCGCGCTAGAGCCTATTCACAAAACTGCCGCAGTCTCTAGTCCAGATTCAGGACGTGCTTTGTGAACACACACCATAGAGCTGTGTACACACCGCCCTAGAGCCTAAGTAAACATAACTGCTGCAGTCTGAGCCCAAATATCGGCCACGTGCGTTTTTATCATTTCGTGATATGTTGCCAATAAACGTTGCGTAAACCTGTTGTAAAGATAATCCCTTGTGCAATAAATATGTCCACGTGTTTTTTCTGAATGATCAATTGTAAAATATACTTGTATTTTAGTTGAAATAGTAACGTCAGATGTGATATTTTTAAAGCAAAATAACTTCTAAAAAGACTTACAAAATACGCATTGTAAATGCACAATTTGGCAACATATCACAAATTCATTAGTTCCGCATGAATTCTTGATATGTTGCCAATTTATCATTTTTACAATGCGTGTTTTGTAAGTCAATTTAGATGTCTTTTTGCTGAAAATGATCAGATCGGACAGTATTATTTTAACTGACGTGATCAAAAATATTTTGAAATAAATTGCGCAGTAAAAACGTGAATATATTATTACACACGGGGTAATCTTTGCTACAGGTTTGCGCATTGTCTATTGGCAACATATCACGAAATGATTTCTTGATATGTTGCCGTTTGACGTTTTTGAAAGACGCGTGTTTTATAACAAGTAATTAAACTGGAAAATCACATCCAACATTTTCAATGTAACATTAATCAATGGTCTAAAAAACATATGTTCAAACAGTATGAAATGAAAATTTTCTACAAGGAATATCACAGAGACAGTAAATGCACTGCAAACTGGCAACATGAATTCTTGCATTAGTTGAATTTTCGCGATACATTGACTTTCGACACCGCACCACTCAGGCAGGATTCATTCGTGCACAACTTTTGCGTTCGAAATCGAATCACAATGAATTTAGCACAACTTTTGAGCACGAAATCAGAAGGGATTTCTGCATTACTTTTGCGCTCGAAATCAATTGTGAATTTTTGCATTACTTTTGCGCTCGATATCAAAATAATTATTGCAATAGTCTTGCGTTCGAAATACGAATTGAATTCTTGATATCATGAATTCTATTTTTTGATATCAAGAATTGAATTCTTGATATCAAGAAATGAATTCTTGATATCAAGAATTGATTTCTTGATATCAAGAAATGAATTCTTGATATCAAGAATTGATTTCTTGATATCAAGAAATGAATTCTTGATATCAAGAAATGATTTTCTGTTGTAAAGCAATGGTAATTCTTGATATCAAGAATTGAATTCTTGATATCAAGAAATGAATTCTTGATATCAAGAAGTCGAATTCTTGATATCGAGAATTGAATTCTTGATATCAAGAAATAGGAATAAATGTTAAAACGGCTTGCCATACGCGCGATAATTGCAACAGGTACCGCCAGGGGGGCATTGGCGTACCCGTAGATAGGGGGCGTATAAAGGGGGCCTCCTCCATGTCTATTGAGAAATCCACGCATTTCTCTTCACTTCGGACAGGTTAAAAACGTAACGCAATGATGTATACAGTCAAAGTTGCGTTTAAAGTGGCCTTATCTCTATAGCAGATACCTATATGTATAGTGATCACTTAGCTTATAGTCAATATGCATGGAATGTATAAACCTGTCTATTCATGTAGAGGTTACGTCCCAAAATTGTCATCATTTCGGTGACTGTGTCCCTTGTGTGGTTAGTAAAGACTGTGTTTTGCTGTAACACTTTAAATATATACTGTATATCGTGTCCCTTTACGCAGTTATGGGAGTTCAGACACTAAACTCTCCCTCTTCCCACCCTCCTCCCCACCAGTGCGTGATCGAACACTGGTCACACTTCTCCTGCCAATGGGCTCACCTCTCCTTATTCCGCGATTCACAAGATTTCCTTTAGCATACCCCGTAACAGTTCACGGTTTTCCTGTCTAATCAAGAGTGTGGAGTGTTTGTCGAAATTAGACATGGTATCGTTGGTAGTCTCTGTATGTACATGTGTACATGCCTATAGACATAGTCATATAGGCCTGGAACGATGTTGTGAACACCTCTGTTCCCGCTATCGGTTTCCTTAGACCTATAAGGCGATTTGATTAAAGCAGTATGAAGTATCAGCCATACCAATAAACTAAACTTATAAGTAAAAGGTCTTTATAATAAAATATTGAAGCTTAATAGATGAACGCGGAGGAATAAATTCAAAACTGACTTGATGATTGAACCGATGCAGCACTCAATTGTAATTACAGAAGTCTCGTATCAAGGCTAACTATCCTCTCCGAGAGTGTTGTCCACGTCCAACAGTCGTGACAGGGAAGCATGTTTCGGAAATTTTCCCAATTACTATTTTTAGGCACGCGCTAATTATTAAAACAAATGAGCGTTCTTTGGAATCAATCCACGAATCTCAACACACACACACACACACACACACACACACACGCACACACACACACACACACACACACACACACACACACACACACACACACACACACACACACACACACACACACACACACACACACACACACACACACGCACACACACACACACGCACACGCACACACACACTTTTTTTTTTTTTTTTTTTTTAAATGATTTTTATTCCTCCATATATAACATTTACATTTGAATATACATACTAAACAAAATATACATATACAATTATAATGAACGAAAATAGAAATGATTATCTTACATACATAAACAAATACAAATCAACTGTATATTCAATTTCCTGACTTCATAAAATAAACATAATGGAGGTTTTGTAACTAAAAGTAAAAGGAACAAAAATATGCCCCTTTACCCCCCCCCCCCCACCCCCCAATTTAGCCCAAGAAAAACCCCATCCCCATCCAACCACCGATCGCACCACAATCACACACATACCGCAGACACCCATTCCAGTATTCTGCTCGTTTTGATTTCAACCAAAAGAGTAATTAATTAACAATATAGAAAGCTGTCACATTCAACTAAAGAGGGTAGAAACCCAGAACCTTAATAATAATAAACGACTTCCCTATAATTCTAACAAAATTAAATTAATCATATTATACATGTATTTTATGGTGTTCCCACTTTTGTAAGTGAACTCCTAGTTTACCCTTTTTAATAGCCATTTTTTTTCTTCTTCTTCATAATCCAAAATAATTTTCTGTACTTTCCGTACAGAAGGAAGTACACCTTTTGTTCTAAAAGAATAAATAGTATATTTTAACAAAAAAATAATAGAGTTACAATACTTAACTCTATGCGATCTACCTGTCAGTCCTACAAAAATTATTTTCCAATCAACATTCCTAATTTCAATCAAATCAAAATATTCAATTATATCTAACCAAAACCTTTGTACGTATAAGCATTTAAAAAATAAGTGTGAATATGTCTCAATCTCATTTTTACAAAAAGAGCATAAATTATCAATAACAAATCCAAACCTAAATAAATGTTCTTTTGTATATAATGCCCTATGTAATAATTTATATTGAAATTCTCTCAACTTACCCACCAAAACTGCGCTCTTTAATCTTAAAAATATATCCTTCAATTCTTCATTACTATAATCAAAATTTGTATGTCCATCCCCAATACACAAATTATATTCCTTTTGAAATGTTTTAACTAAATATTCATACATATGCCTAGATTTTAAATCAATTAACATTCCTAAATATCCCGAAACTTTTAATCTAATTTCAAATCTAATTTTAATCTAATTTCAAACACACACACACACACACACACACACACACGCACACACACACACACACAC
The DNA here is from genome assembly GCA_037951105.1 of Echinarachnius parma. Lineage (NCBI taxonomy): Eukaryota > Metazoa > Echinodermata > Echinoidea > Clypeasteroida > Echinarachniidae > Echinarachnius > Echinarachnius parma. The sequence goes on along the minus strand of JBAMJV010002872.1, from coordinate 41,411 downwards.
ACACACACATACACACACACACAAATTCCACCGAAGGAAGAGCACGAAACTACAGCTGTTCGTGACATTGCTAACAAGCTCTGTCTGAGAAAGAGAGATAGAAAAAGAAAAAAAAATTATCATCAGCGAGACATCGCAAATAATGCCACGGAAATTTAGTAGGTAGGCCTACATGTGGCGTAGCCAAAGGGAAACATATGGGGGGGGGGGGGGGATCCCTCTGATGGAAATATTTTAAAGACTGGGTGTAGGATGAGGCAAAATTGAGTTGGATTTTATGTTAGTTTAGTTTGGACCCCTTTAAAATCAGTTTTGATTTGCTCAAATGGGTCATCCCAACTATATAATATAAGGACAATAATATATATAACAAATGCAAAAGGGTATTTTCACTCCACATAGAGGAGGGACCGGGAACCATGTATGGGTGGGGAGATTGCATCCCGAAGGAAGGGGGGGGGGGCTCAAAATCAACATAGGGGCAATAATGATAAAAAAATGTTGCCCCCTCACCCGGCGCCAGTATGGCCATGGTGTTATGGCCCAATTGTTTATACATGTATATGTATTTATTGGACGAAACAGCTATTAAAAGATTTTCAGTCACTGGAAAAAGAATGTATATACCCTTTCGTTTTATTATTTCCTTTTAAGAAATATGATGGGCTGTGAGAAATGTTACACGTATTTAATCAACAAAATGTGACCCGTCATTATGCTGATTGTTCACAGCTGGTTCCAATTAGCCATTCCAGAAAAGGTGCTAATATTCTCTTTAATCCCGAAAGGGGACGGAACTCCTAAGAAGGGAAGGGGGGAGCAATATCATTTTTTACCCCCTCCCCCCCCCCCTTATACTTACGTACGCCGTTAGCATGGTCATGATCATGATACTATGGCCCAATTGTAAATTATTTTTTTATATTGGACGTAACAGCTATTAAAGGGAATATGATGCAAAATTAGCACCTTCTCTGGAATGGCTAATTTGAACCAGCTGTGAAAAATAATCACATGGTAGGTTACATTGTGGTGATTTAACTGGAATAGTACTCTATTCTTAGTTCATCATAATTCTTATAAACAGAGTCAAATGACGTATACATGATGATATATTTCAGTGAAAATGATTAAATGCCAAAAGGGGGACAAAATCTAAAATGAGTGGGGGTCAAGGCATTTATACGATTGTCTTGTCCCGTTATACCTACGTCATCAATCAACATGACCATGGTGTTTTCTTGGCACCGTTCTCAATATTGGACATAATTGGACATTAATATGATGCAAATGTAACACCTTTTCTTGAACGGCTAATTGGAAACAGCTGTAAACAATTATAATAATACGCTAGGTGACTTTGTGGAGACAAATATAGAACATTAATTGTGGTGGTTCTGCGCGCGCAGCTTCTCTCTATGTTAAGTATGGAACTTTACAATCAAAGTGACACGAATATGAAATTCTTGTTAGAAAACTGTCTCTAGTATATATGTTATCATGGTAATTGTCAGAAATAACCGACTATCAGTTCGGATTTCTTTGTTACATAATCTGAATTACAATTAATTGCAACTTTATATAATCGAGTGCATCTCTTTATGCGAAGGGGCCAAAGTCTCAGTGTAATAACCGTCGAAGAAGAAAATGATTTGTCAGGCCATTAATGTAATCACTTTCTTTTTTCATAATCTCAGTATTGTTTTATTCAGAAGGAAGTGGTAGAGGTGGAGGAGGAGGAGGAGGAGGAGGAGAAGGAGGAGGAGGAGGAGGAGAAGGAGAGAGAGGGGGGATTTTAAACTTACACAATATATAAATAACTTTCCATATTTATTAGATATAAAGGTTATAAGGTATCGATTTTGTACATGGTTACAAACACGTGACAAACATTTGGTTCTATTTTATGTGATTCATTATTTTGATTGGTCAGTAGGAAATGTATTGTTTTCTAAACTTTGAACTAACTAGCGGAAGCCAACCGAGCATTGACGTACATGCAAATTGAAGAATAATAAGATAATGAGCGCCATTATACGGAGCTCCCTTTTTCTGCATTTCTTATGCACCATTTAAATTCTAGATCATCATTGCCGCGACATTCATGTGCATGGTTCAATGATAACAAATTGAGTCAATAATTGTTTGAGTGATTAAATGCCAATTATGCATTTCATGTGGATTTTGTTAACCATTGACACTCCTCATCATTGAACATAATTATAAGTGGCCTACAACGCTAGTGGAGCATGCGTGATAGAGTATGCGAGTTTATTAATGTTGCGTGAAGCGCATTAACCGTAATCAAATCAATTAACAACATTAGCAACATAATCATGATTATGAGGAGTAATGGATATAGACCTAGCAAATTAATTGTCACTGCGACAAAAAAGAGGGGCTGGCATACTTGGCTTTATAATCAATACCCACAATACAACAAGTGAAATGTTGTGTGTATGTGTACGAGTATGTTTATGTGGGGGTGTGCGTGCGTGAGTATGGTGAATGTAGGTTTGTATGGCTTCACGAATGAGGACAGGACACACAGACAATTCCCTAGAATAATTGTCCCCGGAAAGGTAGTAGCCTAACATAGTTTTCAGTGGCCAAACAAGACAATGGACAACGTATAATCTTATTTTGTATCAGTCTGAGGGCGTGTGTCAACAAAAATGATAAGTGTTGTCCGCAGATTTAAAAATAAGTTTTACTTTAATTGTAATTGTATAATCATTAAACAAAATCTGCACTTGTCTGTCTCATTTAAGATTTTAAAGTTACTTGGTATCTCCATTGTTATGCGTACAGGCAAGTAATATATGACATTTTCAAGGCAAAGGAGCCAAAATGGAAACAATCTTTAAGTTTCTGAGAAGCGTTGCATTCGAACATTTTGATGTATTCGCACTTCAGAAATCATCATTGATTTCTTTTAACCGGCCTTCCATGCCCAAGGCAAGACATTTTAATTTATACATCCCATGGTTGGTCGATGTCTGGAGCTGTAAAAATTGATACTCGTTCCACATAGACTCGCCGGATCCAGGCCATTTGCGATTTGCGTCATCTGAGAAACTAGTTCATACACCCTCCCTCTACCCCATACGTTGCATTAGGTGCCCCCAGCTATGTTTCAATCGAAATCATGTTGTTTCAGTGCCCCCGGCCCAGCCATTGCAATCACGTATACACATTTGTTTTTGGGGTGATGTGGTGATGAAAATAATTACGGAATGTTTCCTGAACCAATTTCCTTAATGTTTGTCCTGTCACGAACTCACATTTTGCTTGATTTAAACGTCAGTTTTCTGTAACCAATCATTCAATGAACCCATTAATAACATAATGTTGTGTTTGTATTGTCACGCACTCCCATTTTGCTCAACCGTAATGTCCTATTAGTTTTCGCGAGATGGATGAGTTCATTGCTAGAAAACTATTGGCACGTGTCCCCATTTTACCAAACCGTCAACTTTCTTTTCTTGTATTCAAGTAAGGAACCTATATATAACATTACCAAATCAGGCGAGCAGTGCAAGCAGTATTGTCATAAAGTATGTGCGAGTCGACATTCATCCTTTTAAGGTGTACTCGGATTCGTAAATTGGACGCGCGTTGCCATCTCGCGAACATCCGTGCGAAATACACAGTCACTATGGGCTTTTCGCAAGCGCAACGCGGCCGTACAAACTACGTGTCGTGTGCAAAAATCACCAATTTCCTGTAGTAACAGCGGTCCCTCCGTTGTTGAACTGTTATCACCGACCGTCTTTGGTCAATTGTGCGTCCGCGCTGAGAGACCGCTCGATCCGGCAAACAGCCAATCAGCAGCGCTCGCTGCTCGCAGCGAGGTCAAACGTCGCTCGCAACGTGTGTGGAGTGTAGTGTGCAGTGTGCATGTGTAGTGTGCTGCCCAGCAGCTGTTCAACCATCCGAGTCTACGGCCGCGTTGATCAAATAAGCGAAACGGCTTGTAAAACAGAGTTGTTTTAGCGCAGCCGACGTACCAATAGATCGTTCCTGCGTCGGTGAGAGCCGCCGCGTAGCACAGCGAAAAACCTCTAATGTCTCACTGTTCGGACAAATTCGGGCTGCCCTGTGTTCATCCCCACGGGTGACAAAATTTAAATATATAAAACAACATTGGACTCTATACGGTGGTACTGTGTAGCGTGTGTTTCAATGAAGGCTCACTGGCATCGGCACGTCGAGGTTATCCGAACGTTAATCCCTCCACAGACTTAGCCGACTCGACATGCTCGACCCGATTCGGATTGGCTTAGTTTTCCCTGCCTCACGAAACATATTTAGCCAGTCGAGAGACAGTCGGATGCCAGTCGGTGTCGATACATCGATGAATCGGTTCCGACCGACCGGGCCCCTATAACGGGCCTACAGTGCCATATATATTCGATCCAAAAATAGATCGAAGTAAGTTACAAAATATCTTCGAAGCGCACGTTGGTACCTGTTCTGGTAGTACAACACGTACCAACGTGCGCTTCGAAGAGATTTTGTAACACATGGTGCGTGTTGTATGTATCAGCAGTAAATCGAGCAGCCTTCGAACCCATACCTTTCACATGCATTATTTGTGTGAGTCCTGTGTATAGAACTACAGAGTAAAGTATGCTATTCTAATTCCCTGGTTTCGCAGAGAGACGCGGCGAAAAAAAGGAAAGAGAGAGAGAGGGGGGGGGGGGGGGGGTAGATATATAAAGTAAGGGTGAGGAGCGGGTGGGAATCGGGTTTAGATTTGTGTACATATGGATAGTTCTACTATGTGTAGAGAATGAACGACATGTCATCGCTTAAAACAGGTGTCTAGTATGGCACCCTGTGGTGTGCTCAGGGTCGTATTTGGGGAATGCGTTACATGGATTTACAGTATAGGGAGCTGTTACTCGATCAAAGTTTGTCAAAATATACATGCAAACATGTGTGCCTTTAATAATGGTAGTCACTCCTCCTGTCCCTTGTCCTCCACTTCGCCCCGCTCCCTCTCTATCTATGCGTTTTGTTTTCTTTCAATCGACCGTCTTTCTCTTTTTAACACCCCAACCACTCTGCAATACCAGGTCCCTTGTACTGCACACTACTTCATCGAAGACATGCAAGTTGTATGTAGTACCAACTCCTACTTCCATGGTAGTACCAAGGAGGTATTAGAAAGGCTTTCTAATACCTCCTTGATAGTACTAGTCTAGGTTCTGTACCTGTATGCAACTTATACACCTTGTGAATCCGTCCCTACAGCTTCACAGTTCAGAGTGGTATTACGAGGTATATGGGGGAAAGGTGTACACAGGGTCCAGAACCTAGACTAGTACCCCCGCCGTCAGACCATATCCAACCAGAAATCGAGCTCTCTCATTGGGCAATAAAGAAGAAACGAAGGTTGTTCTACCAGTGTGTTAGCCCACATTATTGCATGTCGTTCTAGATACACACGAGATACACAACTATTACACATGAAATGTTTGGGATCGATGACTGCTCATATCACTGCATGTCTTTACACAGCAACACACTCACCAATGCATGGAGAAATACCCCTTCGATGTATGTCCTACTAAAAAGGATCGATCGTTCTTCCATCGATGGCTTATGACTCCATCCGCACGCCATAGGCCCCGACTCTATGCCTGATTGAAAACCAGTCGGATCGAGTCGAGTCGGGTCTGTCTGCGCCGGGCTTTATCATTATGTAGGCCCGACATGTAGCATGACGGCACAACATTTGCGCAGGGGTGTTTCGCAACATTACCATTTCAGTGGAAGTTATAAAGGGTTAAAAATATCTTACTTTTGTTTAAGTTTTCGAATAATGGTAAGTGATGGTTTAGGATTATTTGCAACTGATAGGCTTTAAGATAGGGTTTGAAATCTGTGCTGCTTTATGACCAATTAATAACAGCGAATACATTGGTTGTCGGAACAAAGAATATGTGTGTGGGTGTGTGTTGGGTGGGGGGGGGGGGGGGGTGCACCATGGCATACACACACACACATAGCTATGCCTCTGCAGTTCCCCAACTTCGCGCCAAACTGATATCATAATCGTTTTTGTTGGAAACAGGAAAGATGTCTTTCGGGCAATCACCCCCAACCCCCTGAATGAATATTACCAGCACTCTCATGACACCGACAAGCTTTGAATCAGTTGCTATTTATAACAGCGGCAATCTTTTCTATATGACTATACCTTGAACCACAACTGCAGGCTTACCCTAGAAACCTATTTGCAACGCGCGTGTATTTTTATAAAGAGAAGTAGCGGCAATATTATCTTTTTTTCTTCAGAACGATACCGTCTAGAACGAAATTCAAAGAGATTTGTGAACATTTGCTTAATGAAAACCAACGTTGCCTAGACGGGCGTATAAGCCTGAAAACTTAATTCAAGTAATCCCCACCTTTACAAAGAAATGAAAAGCAGGTCGCAGGCAGAATAAGCGGAGCACAATAAAAAGCGACCCACTGAACGCTATCTTTGAAATGATTTGTGAAAGCGATCGGTGTGTCTTCCATACACAATATTTGTTTTACCCAATGTTACTTTGTCCTCCTTTCTTAAGATCGCTTCCTTTACCACCTTGCAGGACTGCACATTATGTATGTACAAAAATCAGATAAATCAACCATGTTTAAAGCCGTTTTATAATTATGGCAGCATATCGAAGTTCTGTTGACGAATATCTGAAGGACGATAATTGATGACAAATCTTGAAATGCCTCTCAAAGTCAACATTCACCAAACAAACTAAGCTTAAATCAAACTTTAATACATCATCCTAAATGTTAAAAGAACATGAGAAACCAGAATGACAATCCAAAGGCGACCGAACGCAACTAACTGACAAAATCACTGAGAGCTAGCTTAGGTTTGAAATTATATAAAAAAGCAACCGATTTGGCTTCGATATTTTTATTTGATCATTTTCGTTTTCATCTCCTATAACTCCGTCTGACTCTGTCCACCTATCATTGAACCGCTTCCTTCCGAACATGCCGGACTGAATACAGAGATCAAGGGCATCGATGATGTAGCAATATGATGCATTTTCTACTTAACCATAAATACATGCCGAAGTGTTCACTACAATATTCTAAAATCCCCATAGACTTTGTACATAGCCCACCTGGTTCCCGTAAGCAACGGGTTAAAACTACATATTTTATGTTTGTTAAAATATGTAAATCCGTACCGCAGAGTTAAACAATTGAGTATTACTGTTCCAGAGGGCGCGTGTTACAAGCCTTAATACAATCTACTCGTCTGGCTCATTGCTATTCAAAATCAAAATTGTTAGCTTATAATGAATCAGTCAAAACGTAGGCTGGAAATGTCGGCAAATTTAAACTTATATGAACGAGACGATATGTAGGAAAGAATGATGTCGAATACAGATACAGATATAAAGGAGCTCAACTTCCCGTAATACCTTCTTGTTTTATATAATGTAGGTAATCTCAACTGAATACATTTTAATATGTCATGTATGTTATTGTATAGCCCTAATACAAACCACATACATAAAACTCTCAAGAAAATGGAACAGTCAATTAAATACTCTACCAAAATGACCAGAGCACGTATTGTATGCTTTACTGGCCTGCAATGGCTTCTTGATCTTATGACTTGATCTTATGACAGACTGACTATTCATAAAATCTTAATATCGAATGCGTGGTCAAAATTATCGACCCTAAAATTCCCACATTGTCTGGCACCTTTTATTATTCAGCGACAAATTCGAGATAATGAACAAGTCGAAATTGAGGAAAAATATCGGCCGCAGCACATTTATAAAGGTCTTCAATGTACCGTTTGATCTTGTGATTGCACCGTTCGCCAGTGTTCTTAAAGGGTACCCCACCACCCAAAAATAATATTCTTAGTAAATAAAGGTAACATCTTTAGTATTCCATTCCATCAACAAGTTCACAAAAATATGTTTCCAGAAAAAAAATATAATTGGAAACGCATCACCATTCTAAAGCATGCGTTCACGCGGTCTGAATTACGCAGACTGCTATGTGTGCGGTGAATTGCAACGTGTGCAGAGCGAACGAATCGCCCGGGAATCTATTGTTTACAAACGTGCGCGTGAATAGCATTGGCGCACTCGCAAATGGTTGGCCTGTATGGAACCAGGAAATAGCAGTGGTTCCGTAAGTGGTGGAAATTAATTGCTTTGTTTATGAATTACACTACCCTTTGCAAAATGTTGGGTATTTATTTTATATCACAAAACGGTACCAAAAACATATAATAATGTGTAGTTCTTTGCCTGGTGGTCCCCTTTAACATCGCAGTCATGTTTGAAGGTATAAAGCCCCAAAATAGGTCACGTTGTATAGCACGGTTTGCAATTCAACGGCGAATTCGAACAAATGAACAAGTCGAAATTGAGGGAATAAAATCAGCACGGATTTATAAAAAGAAAGAAACAAAATCGAATTTCCCTGTAATAGCTTCTTGTCTCACATTATACATGTAGCACCATTTAATCAAGCGTAATGTCACACGTATGTTCGAAATTATCGAGACAATTAAAGCTCTCTCGAAAGGCCTGGCATTTGTCTGGTGAAAGAGGAAATCATTAAAGGTTTACTTGTTACCATTGTCGGAGAGCAAATTGCAAAGTTGTTCATTTTGGAGGTGGAACTATACTAGTCATACGTGTACGTACGTTAGTACTTAGTTATGTATGTATGTACCTATGTGCGTTCATGTTTGTGTGTTAGCATTTTTGTATGCATGACTAATATCAAAGATTTTTATATGAGGTGTTTCATATATACATGTAACAAACAAAATAATAATAATTTGTCTTGTTATCACGATTTTCCCTGCACCTCGACGCACTATTGTTTCCAAATCCAGCCACAAAATAGATGCACTACCTTACGTAAGAGAACAAAGTTGGTACGTGATTACACAGCAATGTATGGAAGACCAAACGAACATGTTACGCGAGCTGGTTATGTATATGACCATACGTATGTATCCTTAGAGGAACGAGTATGCGTATTCCAAAGTGACGAATCAGATTTGAATACTGCATGGAAAATTGATGTTACGTATCAAATGACTTTACAGCATCGTTAATTGATTTGTTTAAAGGGTAACCTAGCTAAAATGTAATAGGGCTTAGGTAACCTAGCAGAGCTTTGAAACGTAATGAATGCTGAGTAATCGTATAAAACAGATTTTGATTGGTCAATTTGCTTACGTATCGGCAAAGATTTAAGGTTTACGTAAGGCCGTGTTGATATCAAATAACAGTACAAAAATGTATAAGCCTTTGTTGTTATTTGTGTGGTGGTCCCCTTTATATTAAGTTTGGTCACGAGTATAAACATTGCATGGTTACTTAATATGGTAGTTATGATTGCGTTACGTACGCATGATCGTTTTGCATAATTGTGTTACGTATTCACGGTACTGTATGGTTGTTTTGCATACGTATCCAGCAAGCGTATTATGACCGGTGGGGCGTTCCATAGAAATGTACTTCTCGCATCAATATTGCCATCACATTGCCTCCCCGGCGCTATCGATAGGAGATATCTAACCTTTAACTCGTACACCGCCGAAGGTGATACTTCCCATCACACAATACACGCGGAGTTATATTTAGGGGTGCATAAGTCAGTCTAAGGCACCGTTCAAGTTAATCCGTTGCCTGCAGGATATGGTGTGGCGTGCAATGCATTCACGCTCATGGTATTTCAAGAATGGAAAGAAAATGGTTAACCCATAGAATACGAGATTGTGTGATCTCCATACACTGTATACATGTTAAAACAAGTTCTAGTAGTGAATAACTGATAAGGTGGATGTCTGGTGGTGTTCCATAGGAACCATAGAAACTAGAACAATGCCGTGCTTGGCCCAATTTGCTTGTGTGTGTGTGTTCGATGTCGAGATATTTATATTGCTGAGAGAATAATTTGCTTGCATTCTGGGCCAATCCGATCATATTTCAAGAGGTTTTTTGATGAACACTCCTGCAAAGTCTTCATATCCTGCATGGCAAAGTCGGAATATCACTCGACAAAAAGCGGGGACCCCTTTCGGAAATGTGTCAAAATATTTGTAATTTCAGATGCATGATTTGTTTTGATTAAGAATCCGTTTACAAGAAATTGTGTAAAAGTGAATTATTTATAACTTTATTATTAAATTGAGTAGACTGAATTTCTATATTCATGTTCTTCTGTATTTTTCTCCTCTTTTCCACTTTCTTTCCTTTCTCTTCAAAATCTGCTGCAACATGCTATGAGTGATATGCATGTGAGTTTGGGGGGGGGGGGGGGGGGGGGGGGTAGGGTGAGTTCACGAATGTAGTTTGTATGTATGAATATTTATTTCCATCAATGTCTACATGTAATGTAATAAATCGTTATGTATTGATATGCAAAAGGGCCCTGTTACAAGCCATGCTTCCTAGGTGTCCCTAAGCATTCATTGTATTTTACATTGTACAACAGCATTCATGTATAAACATTGTATTTGATTTGTAATGATTTGGTTGAATAAATTGAAATTGAATTGAAAAAAAGTGACTTTGATGAATTGGCGGGGGAAAAAGTAGAACAAATTCCAAGCGATCAGGAGTTGTAAGACCTTTCTATCGGAGGTCGATTGTCCTGTACATTGAGCCATGCATGTGCGTGCGCTGCAGGGGAACGTATTCCCATGCAGTCTTTACTGTATTGCTTTATAATGTATTACTTTATATATTATGTAACTAAGATTAGTTTACTCTCGGAAATTATAAATGAAATTACCGACTCCCAAAGGGTGCAATCACGAACAATAGCTTTTACGAGCGGACATCAATCGTTGATCAAGCAACAACTACAAAACAATTTAAATGAAGGTGGGGGGTACCAAATTAAACAAACAGAAGAAATCGTAGCGGAAAACCCCTTTGGAAATGGGCAAAGTGAGCGAAATTAAATTGAAAAAACCCAACATATTAATAAAACTGCTAATAAACTGCAAATAAACAGCATTTGTATTAACGTTGTCTTGTGAAGATATGAACCCATTTGTACGAAGTTTACTTTAAACTGCTATATTGGTGTTGAACGCCGTTTTTTGGAAACATTGCCAAGCTTTATTCCATTCAAGATTCTGAGATCTCCATAGACTTTGCACATATCCTATCAGTTTCCCGTAGGCAAGGGGAACATCCATAGGCTCAGCTAATACTGCTATATTCGATTTTGTATTCATTGAATGTTTATTATTATGTTAATTTCCAATCCTGAACATAATTGTAAAGAAATCTGGTTTTCAATCGTTTACTCTTGCAGTGCCATTGCGTTTTTCCTATGTGGTCTGTAATGCTTCATATGCAGGAAAAACGTATACTTCTCGCACGCACCAAAGTGGAACCAATATGTTTCTTTTTAAAATACTATGGTAACCAGAACGATCACAAATAGTACTAATGTTACTCTTTCACCCTTTGTTTTCCCACCATGCAGTGCGTGTTCATCGAGAACCAAGGCTTCCGGCGCGGCTCGTACCGCTGCATTTGCAGGAAGGGCTTCTACTTCCCCGACGTCGAGGACGATCACCATTACTACAATGGTACCGTACTCGAGGAGCAGCACGATCTCAAGATGGCGGGGAGGAAAAGCGAGTACGACTGGTCTATCTGCCTGCCGTGCGGGAGGGCTGCGAAGAGTGCACCGACGGGAGCTCGTGTATCTTCAGCTACAACTGGCCGCTGCGGACCACCTTCCTGGTCGTACAGTGCCTGACCATCATCGCCATGGTGCCCCTCTTCATCTTCACCATACAGTTCAGGGAGGTGAAGGTTGAAAAGAAATGAAATTCAATGAAATTAAATCTTGTAATCCCGCATTTACTACTATATATCTTAACATTCATATATATACTAAATCAGTTATGGTTCACCTAGTTCCGGGACGCATTATGCATGTTGGGTAAACCAATCATATCAGAAATAAGGTAATATGGTTGTCCTTAAAAAGGGTTACAATAACAAGCAAACAGTTAGGGAGCGCGAATTCGGGCATGTATGCGATATTAACATAATTATTCGCGACATGTACACAGTTCTCACGAAACATTCCTTCAATTTGAATATAATTTCCACATAATATAGAGGGACATTTTGAAGCTTTTTTAAAATCATGGAAATGGAATATAATACTGTAGTATAATCCATGGTAAAATCATCGTGAGCAATACAACAAATATGATATAGTTTACAGAGCCGGGAATAAAGCAGGAAACCCGTCAACAAAAATATTTATATTGGTTACTACTCACAATAACAAAAGGGGAGATCTTTTAAAAATAAAGAGATGCATAGAGTGAGCCCCCCCCCCCCCTGTTTTACCTGACCCTCTCCCGCCCCCTCGCCAAACATTCTGACCACTCTCTATCTCTTTTTTAAAATCTCTCTTGTTGATAATGTTTATTACGGCAAGCCATTGTCCAGCATAACAAGAAACAAGAGGGCAATGACATGACTGTGTCCAATACTAATGTGACGTCACTCTGGTCATGTTGCTCGGGGCGGCATTTTGTCCTGAGATGTTGACTCGCCTCGGACACTCTCTCTCTCTCTCTATGTAATCGCTCCATTTCGCCTTGTGCACATCCGGAACATCATACTTGAGGGGCGTTAAGTACTACTACAAATGACCAACGTATTACAATATCAAAATGCACTATATTAAAGGTACACGGTCACAGTTTTCGGTGGCATGAAAACGAATATATATTTGATTCTGTAGGGGTAAACTGTAAACGATATTATTTCCAATGATTGTTAAATGTATCATTTAAATTGTATTGAACCTAAATAGCAGAGTATCTGAACAAAATATCATAGATAATAAATATAGTTATTCCATAACACTGAATAACTGTTGACACAACCCGAACAATCCGACCAGGGTCCTTTAATCTCCATCTACCCTCGATCCTCCTATTGAGTACTCTAATATCCTACTACGGCCAGCCAACGTACGATGTGAATCAGCGAGCACCACTTAACCCTACGTCCCCCTCCCTCTGGTTATTACATTTGTATTCTAAATTGCGGAAGGCGACCCATTACTGGAGTATACTCTGTCCCATTTATGGATGGACCTGCCCCTGGGAGAAGTGGCGTATGTTAAGGGGACAGTTTCTCCTCCCGTTCCTATCCCTTTTATCCCACCCACATATGGCGTTAAAGAAATAACCTAGCACATCACCAGCCCCCCCCCCCCCCCCCCCGGATCCCGTTTTTACATCGGCCCTTACAATTACACCCTCAACCCACTAGGGTGTATTTTCTTTTAGAGAAATGCATGATACCAATTTCATTTCATCCAAAGGCGGCCACATTCCTAGAAATACTTATGTTTACACCATCCTTCTCTTTCCCAAACCCTGTTACTACCCCGGCCCTTACTTGCAATCCCCCACCATGCTTTGGGGGCGCTAATACGTTATCGTCAATCATATCACGTTATAGGCTGCCCCTCTCCATGCCCCTCCCCCACCCCCCCCCCCCCCCCCCCGCCCCTTCTCCCTTTCCCCGACTGGGCTGAACCTAGCTAGGCCCTTGCGCGGGATGTTGTAAAAATAATAATTCAATGAGTTACTGTCCCACTAATGGTGGTCATTTCTCACGATGACGACTTGACCTTACTTTAAGAGTCATACGTGGGTCATACAACTTCCAGTCATTACATTTTCCTCCAAGTTTTCAAAAATATATATCAAATAATATTTAGCGCGATCAGATTCATGTCCACGTTGCTTTATATTTTTCTATGAGGAAATTAATATATTGAATAAAAACAAAACCGATACTTGATTTGAATGCTAAAGTTTCTATAGAGGCTCTTTAAAGCTATATAGGATTTATATTTCTTTAGAACGTATCAAATGTAAAAAAAATAATATTTGATACGGTTTATATCATAACGCTGTCTTATTAACTTATCTGGCGGAAACCACTGACCACATGTAACATCAACTTTCAAGTTACGTATTTTATTATTTATCAAATCAATAATTTCTTTGCGGACCTTGATTTAATTGCAATTGACAATGCGATGGCATCAAGACAAAAATATTGTATTTATTGAAAAAAAATATAAAAATATAGTCTTCTCTACGCGAAATCAATTAGAATCAAATATAAAGTGCATCCGATTTCCAAATTATAAGTGCCCGTGTGTGTTTATTCATTTATTTACTTTATTTGTATTGAAAATCTACCTCTTGGTTGATATTCCTTTTAAAATGCAACCACATGCATCCTTCTATCCAGGTTTACTTGTCTTGATTCTTGAAAATCTATCTTATCGACGGGAAAAAGGTGGATAAATATTGAGAAGGTTATACCGTCATCTGCATGTCTTTCTCGTTGGTAACCAATCAATAATATATGTTGCCTGCTAACAGTCGTTCATGTTTTCGCTGCTCCGTTTACCGTAGCATCGCGCTATGATTGTACTTTATTTCGCTGCTCACTCATTGCAGACTCGCTCGATATGACACGGTCGAAGAGCGTAACGGCAGGAGGGGCAGTATAAGTTCATATTTCGCTGCTACTTTAACCATCGCGCGGCGCTATGATTGTACAGTATGTCGCTGCTCGCTCACCAACGAATCACTCGATTTGACGCACAAATTACTAGTAGTAGTAGTACGGCCAAACACGCGTCCTCACATAATAATACTGTAGGCTTGTTGTGGTGGTAGTGGTGGTGGTGGTGGTTGTGGTGGTGGTGGGGCCCGGGGACTGCATTTCTCCCAATGAGCAGTATTATCCACTTCTAAAAAAGAAGGGGGATGAGGAAAAAACCGGGAAAAATAATCACGGGCCGGAAGGGGGGGGGGGGGGGGGGTGTGTAGTTTCTTCCTTGCATTCCTCGTAGTTTGACCCATGTCACATAATCGCGAGGATAGTATTAGCTGATTTGTGTCTAGGACAAAAATTTAGCATTGACTAAACGCTCGTTTTTATCCGTAAAATTAATCCGACATATTGACCAGCTCACAAAACTACACATTATACCAACCATTCATAATTGTTTGCACATGCCAACAAAGTTACTATATCCCTTTAATTCTGGGTCCAAACCCAAGTCCCATTGAGAAGTAAATCCTTGTTGGGCCGCCAGAAATACTGCAATAGTAAAAATAAAAACATAAATAAAAAAGGTATGCCATCGTATGAAATGGAACATTTCCAAATCTGTTATTTCAATAAATGTAGCATCAATTTCCATTTTTTTTAGATGTTTGTTATGTTGGAACAATAATTTCCTTGTATCTCTTCAAAAGATGACATAATGTCATCATAGATTAACGGCACAATATGGATGTTATTATTTTCTTCTCTTTAGTGAGCTTGTGTCAGCAGTATACAATATCAATACGTGACAAGTGGTTATAATCGCAGGGGGAGTAAAAGCAATCCGTTTCGCTGGATCGATTACCAAATTGGATGCGACTCTAGCCGGTAAAATCAGTCACTCAATAATTCGCCAGTTGTAGCTGGAGGGCATGGGGTGCAAAATAGTTCCTTCTGACTGCACGCTTTTACCCCATCCTCCTCCCCGTCCAACCTGTGTGTGTCCACCGTTCACGTTTACATGTGGTTACAGTCGCATAGGGAATAATATCAACCTGTTTCGCTTGAAAGGTTTGCAAAGGGAGATGACTCCAGCCGGTAAAATCGGTCACTCAATAATTCGACAGTTGTAGCCGGCTACACTGTTAAAACGCTATGTAAAAAAAACGCTGTGTAAAAATGGTGGTTGAATCTTTTTATACAACTTTATTTGTAGCATGAATAGTTGTAGAAAGAAGGGTTGTGTAAAGCGGCCATTGTTCAAGCGTTGTTGACAAGTGTTAAATCACGTGATAGTTTCGACCGCGAAATCACCGCGACAAAACCCCTTTTGTCCCCCAGCAGACCAAGCGAACCGAGTTAGCGCAGTCAGTAGCGTGTTAGACTTATAACCCAAAGACCCCCGGTTCGATTCCGACCTTGCCACTTTTTAGTACAATCCTTTTTGTATTTGCTATTTCAACAACGGGGTTGTTGAAATTTATTCTAAACAACAGTTGTTGACAAAATTAAAACAACATTTGTGTAAACTTTAAACAACTGGGGTTGTTGAATGTTTTCAACAACAGTTGGATGGTTCATAATGTTAAACAGCGGTTGTTGAAAATGTTCAACAAGTTGTTGAATTTATTTACACAGCGTTTTAACAGTGTAGGAGGGCAAGGGGTTCAAAATAGTTCCTTCTCACGATACTCCTTTAACCTCCCACCTTCATCCCCTCCCTGTCCAACCGTTGAGTGTCCACCGTGTATGTTACATCGTGACATGTGGTTGCAGTCGCAGAGGGAATAATCCCGGAATAATATCAACCTGTTTCGCTGAAAAGGTTTCCAAAGGGAGGTGAATCTAGCCGGTAAACTCGGTCACTCAATAATACTTCTAATATTACTACTGCTATACTACTGTTGGACAGCCGGTTAATGCCTAGGTCACAAATGATCCGGGCGCCGTACGATTTTGTTTTACCTACGGCGGATTTTCTACGATTTCGTGGAGTTGGGATACGGTATCGTACGATGTCTGCGATATATTTGTGTAGCGGTCACATATTTGCCGGGGTCCGTACGATGATTTGGGGAGTTCAAGCAAAATTGAATCGATGCACGGCTCCCGTACTTACAATCTGAGCGCTCGTACGGACGCCTTACAGGACCCGTACGGGCATCACAAGATACTCTTACGATATCGTGCGATTTGAGTGGCCCCACATTCAGTCGCAAAATCGTACGATATTCGGAAATTGCTACGGTGTCCGTGCTGGGCCCGTGCAGTGCCCTTGCGGTGCCCGTGCGATGCTCTCATCGACGTTTCTACGGGTTTACGGCAAGTAAAACATCGTACGATGCATTTTTTTGTTTAACTCCGCGTTAAACAATTTGTTGACATCGTACGGCGAGGAAAAATGCAACGGCTACCGCACGATAGCCACGGCACCCTTGTGGGCGCCGCAAGATTCCCACAAGATTTCACCTAAAAGTGGCATCGTACGGGCGCCGTATCCCAAATCGGAGCATTTGTGACCTAAGCATAAGAAGGCGAACATTGCAAAGGGTCACTTAATCACTTATGCTCCCCTTTCACTGCCCTTATCCACGTTTCCACTCTCCATTGTGTGTCCTGTGTTTAAAGGTGGTTCGGGTTCGTAAATAAGACGCGCGGTGCCACCTTGCGACACCTTGCACACGGCGCGTAATGCACACTGAATCAGAGTGTTATGCAGTGCGCGCAAACCAGCAAAGTTCAAAACTGGCGACCCGTGGGTGGACCATCTTCACGCTTGACGACATTTAAGCTGCATCGTGACAGATGGTTAATTGGAAATACTCGTAATTGGGGGTATAAACAACAAGTCGTTTCGATAACTGGAAAGACTGTCAGATTGAGATGACCCTATCCGGTAAATTCGGTCACTTAATAATTCTACTACTACTGTTTCTATTAGCTTTTGTTTGCAACTGAAGATTTGGGGGATAAGGACTGCGCAATAGACATGATAGATGCGAGTCTACTGCCAAGAAACGGGTTACTCGATAAACAGTAAATTGTCGGAAACAGCCTTGCAGATATTAGTAACTTTGGTGCTATGTCGAGCAGACCTCGGGAAAAGTTTCAGAGAGCTTTGATTGGAACAACATTTTATTACAGTATTATAATATGAACGTGACATAATTTGAGTAATATTATGCTCTAGAAGCGGTTTATTGCTTTCGTTTAATACGACGAATTATTGTCCTTAATCGTCAGCCTTTGTTGGTGAAAATCAATACATGCTACGTTGTATATTGTATTATGATACCTTGCTCTTTTTTATGGGAAGAATTGACTCTATAGCAAATGAATAATGATATGGGTAACATCGTGTCTTAACACTTTGAGTGCCAGGGTTTGTAATGCTATATTGCATTTGTCGAATGTTTTTGTATCCCATGTTTGTTAATAATCCTCTCTATGTTCTTTTTGCAGGTGGTGAAAGCGGCAAGCCCTGTACTTCTACGCATCATCTTGATAGGAGCATTGTTTCTCTACTGCCTGGTAAGCCACAACATACGCTTGATTTCATCTAAAATACAGATATAATTATTTAACATAGATAATAATGTGTACAGAACATATGGTGTATCAAGCATAACTATTAAACTATTACGAAGATGTGTTTGGGTATACCGTGTTGTTATGTCTTCATGTTGACGCAAACCCGCCAAGATTCCCGTGCATGTCTGACTCTGTCATAAATGGGTTAAAACGTATATTCTCACCAAACATTACATTCCTCTTATACTCTTTGAAACGGTCAATGCCTCTATTTCTAAAAGACACTACAGGGACATTTAAGAACTTTTCAACAACAAAAGAAAATAAGAAGAACCATATAAAATAAAATGGCTGTGTTTACCTTTATCTGATAAAATATATGTTATTGTATATCAAATTAAAGATAAAATAACCCTCTTCGATATTAGCATAGAATCCAGGAGAAATCATTCATGCATGACTTGTCACGGTCAATTAACCACCGCAAGGTCTGTTTTCAAAAATAGCAAAAATGGAACATCCATTCAACCATTTAAATGTTGACAAGCATGATATAAACGCTATATTCATGACATAGCATAATTATTTCATTACAAATGTGATCTTTTTTAGTTTCATCTCAATAGAAAAAGTGTAAATGAAGACAAATTGTGAACGTTGTAGGTTTTATTTTCATCAAAATGTAACACAATGGGGAATTCCATGGCTAAGGTTTATTCGTCGAAACTACAGTTTGTGCCCTTATTTCAGCATGAAACTTGGTATAAATTTTTCTCAAGAATTCTACCGTAGTCCAAAGATCTTCAAAATCTGATGTCACCCTTGGTCAACCATTTGGGCAGTCTCTAACATGTCACTTCTCTAGGCAACTATAGTTGAAATGCAAGGGACACATGAAACAGACAAGCTTTATGCCTCAAAAACAGACCAATATGTTGATGTTCTCATAACCTGGCCCTGTTTTATTGGAAAATTTTTATTTTTGGTGTTTGTTTATGACAATAAGGTTGAATGGTGTCATAAAAGACTTGCCCCGCGCATCTTGTTTCAAGCAAGACGCTTACTCATTGCAGTCGAATCCATTGTTTTTGCTATTTTTGAAAACAGACCTTGCTATTGTTAACTGATCATGGCAGTTCATGCATGAACGATTACACCTTTAATTTATATTCTACCTGTAGAGGACTAAATTTCCTTTAATTTGATATATGATAATGTACACTCTGTCGCACATAAATATTAAATATTTCAACTTAAACAAGTGTCCAGTTTCTTTTTGTGCGGAGTATATATAGAAGGTGGTTTAAAGTATGTGCCACTTTAATAAAAGCATACTCTACGTTAAAGGGATAGTTAGTGTTGGTATAGGGGGGTACTTCACAAAATATTTTTTTGCGAGATAATGAAAAACTGACTGTCAAATTTGAAAGAACATACAATTTTAACAATTTTAATGACAGAATAAATTTTATTTGAACAAAATCGGTTCAGAAACGGCTGAAATATCCATAAACATATTTGTATTCAAAAATTCTTCACCAGGGGATATTTTGACTATTTAGAAGAAGAAAATTAAAAAATCTGAATAGGTTTTTTAAAAGTTGTTGATGATATCTCTATTGAATCATTATTTTAACAAAACATTAAATGTACAATTTTGTATGAAAAATGGTTAAAAAACAATTATTTTTTTAGAGAGCGCCCTCTTGAGCTGTAACGGCTCTTTTGGAATGATAACAGGGGTTTTACTTAGTCGTTTGTAATTGTGTATACTTTTCGAGCATGGTGAAGTTATAACTATTATTTTGTACCGTAATGGTGCAGGTTTTGGTTACTAAAGTTAAGTTTGACCAATACTCAACTATCCCTTTAATGCATGTGCTATTATAAAGAAACATGATGTGCGTTAATGTAAACCTCTCACTATTTGAGAGTTAATGTAAACCTCTCACTATTTGAGCTGACCTTTCTTGGTGAGGATTGTGTTTCATCGTTTGGGATATAGATTGCGCATCGGGTAACGACATCAATCGTATAGTATGTATATTATACAGAAATTAATAGTATACTTGTAACGAATTAACCTTCTTAGGCCCAAGCAACGAAATATCAATTGGGTAACAACACACATATAATAATGGTCCAGAGAGTGTTAATGAAAATAGGCAATCAATACTCTTGTTTTGCTTTGCAACAAGATGATAATTCTGCCTAACGATTTCCGGAAATCACGGTCATGTCTAGGTTTGTGTCGCCTTTATATTTAAATATAATTTTAGATTATTAATTTTCTGAAAGCGAAGCTGCTTCTCAATTCTATTTGATCTCATGATAAGGAATAATCCTTTGCTGATCGTACGTGTGTATACGGACGATGACAAACAAATAACAATCAAACAAACAAACAAACAAACAAACCATGAAACATAAATATATAGAAGGATGTGTTGAGAAAGCCGCGTCAACTACAGCCAGGGTAATAATATACTGTACGGTATGATGCGCCTCGGAATAGAATGTCTAAATTGATGGCGCAATATAAATGCTTGTCTATTGTTATTATTATTATAGAACTGAATTAGGAATATGTCATCCAAAATGGTTAAAGAAATAAGTGGTCGTGACCGTAAAGCAAAAGAAACTGTAATATGGTGAGACCGGAATAGGTGATTGAATATGGACGATGGGGAGGGTAATCGAAGATGACTCGGTATATAGTTGAGAGTCCTTGCTTTAATGGAGGCACTTGTCATGTGATGTTTCAAGAATTAAAGGGATAGTTTAGTTTTGGTAAAACTTAATTTTAGTAACCAAAACCTGCACCATTACGATGCAAACTAATCGTTCTAACTCCACCATGCTCGAATGGTAAACACAACTACAAACGACTAAGTAAAAACCCTGTTATCATTCAAAAAGAGCCGTTACAACTCAAGAGGGCGCTCTCTAAAAACTCCGATGGTTTTAGCCATGTTTCATACAAAATTGTGCATTTGATGTTTTGTTAAAATATTTCAAAACCTATTTTGATTTTTTTCAAAGTAGTCAATAAACATTTGTTGTATGTTTCTAAAAAGTCAAGATGTCCCCCGGCAGGGTTGACTTATTATATAAATAAAATATTTTTAAATCAAATTTTACAACTATAGTATGAGAGCATTTGAACGTTGAAAGGGAATGATTCTCATTTTACATGTTTTATTCAATGAACTTTTAAATGGAATTAAAACCAACCAATTTAGTGTCAAGGGGCATTTCGGGAAGCACCAATACTCAAGTGTACATTTAAATCGACGGTTAAACTTTAAAGATGAATAACAGTTTTGGGAAAGTTACAGAAAACATTTATAATTGATCAATATTGTTGAATAAGTATCTAAAAAAGGGCTTGTGTGGTAAAATCCGAACCTAACGATGCGTTAAATGCAGAAATATCGGAAGAAATCCAATACCCGCCCGTGAAATGTATGAATCCACCGCCCGTTCGCACCTGTCCGCGCCGCTAGCGCTGGACTGGAGATATCGACAAGCTGGGGACAAGCCCGTATAGCGAACGCACGCGGTCAAATTGCACGTAGCGTATGCGCGATTCCGCGTTGCCGATATCTATCCGCAACAGATCAATTTATAATTTTGCAAATATATCAATAGTAGGCGGTTTCTTGGCCAAATTTGTATAATCCCATATTAGTAAAACTATATTCTTTCACATGGTTGGTAATAAGAGCGTACATTTCATTTTTAGGGGGTGGGGCGTTTCCCACTACTGTCATTCACCTTTAACAGCAACTTGCCGACTGGTCTACACCCATTTAGTGTATTCCATTACCGTTTACCGTCAGCAAAAAAAGAAGAAGGATTTATAAGCTGACGATTAGTTTTGGTGATTGGATTTAGAGTTGGGATTTTGGTTACAGTTAAAAGGGTTAGTGGTGGGGGTAAACTGTGTGAACTTGGTAAAATGAAAGTTTCTGTATCATGTTTTAGATCAAATGAGACAAAGATCAAATGACCGTTGAACATAAACCACTGGAATAAAAAAAATTAAAATGTTATACAAGAACATTTTTTTGTTGTTCTCTAACTTGTTGATGTCAATTGACTTATCGTTTGGTGGTATAGCAGCGTGTTTTGTGTGTCTTTATGAACAATGTGTCACCGTTAAGGTTGTAAACCTTTTGTATCTGGTTGCCACAACAGGGGCGTTGGGAAGGGGAGTATTCTACATGTTCCATTCATTACTGTATGAAGCAAAGAGTCGACTCTTCTTTCTTGTCAATCGAATATGGGAAAGGAGAAACACGAGCTGTGCCGGAAATGGATGTTGAATGGGATCTGGGAGGAGTGTAGAGAGGCAGTGGCAGCCTAGCAGGGGTCGTGGAGTGACGCTGACACTAAAGCCCTCCGCACACAGAGCCGACTTGACTCGATCCGACTGGTTTTCAGTCAGGCTCATATAGAGTCGGTTTCGCTCATTCGAAGCCGATTCAACATGTTGAATCGGCCTCGAATGATCTCCGACTACCTCTTGACCGACAAAACAGGAGTCCTGAGGCTCAGTATACATTGGGTGATTTAAAGTATGGTGTTTAGGCCGGTGTTAGTGTTTATTACACACAAACACCAGTTTGATAAACACTAACACCAGCCCTAAACACCATACTTGAAATCACCCAATGTATACTGAGCTGAACTGACTGAAAACCAGTCGGATCGAGTCGAATCGGCTCTGTGTGCGGAGGGCTTTAGGATGCGCCTGTACTGGTTTATGTTCGATTGTTTTGTTTTTGTTGCATTACATCGCATTTCGTCTAGTACATCAGTGATGTCTGAAACACTCTGAACGTAAAATCGACACAAAATGGCCTTAACCATAACCGTGACCCCATTTTCAACCCCTTCCCCTTATACCCATTTCCTAATCCTAATCCTAACCCTGTTAACCGTGACTTTACTCTTGGAACAAACACGCCAAATGAGACAAAAAACAAAGCAATGTACACGTTGTTGTTGATGTTTGTTTTGTTTTGTTTTGTTTGTTTTTTTCTGGGGGGGGGGGGGGGGGGTAAGGAATAATAACAATACAACAAACCAAGTTTTCCAAACTACACGAAATCGTATCATCCATCCTGTAAAGGTTATTTAATGAAAGGTATTAGTATTAATACAACCAGTAACCCAATGATAGGTTAAAACATGCAACCAAAAGAAATGTCCTATCGTTAGATTGCAACTCATAAGTTCTGTTGCGTAAATTGGTAAAGGCCCAGTCCCATACTGACGATTTTCACGGCGATTCGCAACGATTTGACATTCGTGGAGAAAATCGCCATGGTCGTGTTGCATCGTGTTACATCGTATCGGTTCTTCCCCCAAAACCGTTGCGCATCGTGAAGAAAATCGTGAAAGCGGAGCCAAATCGCCGTCTTCAACTGTTCAAAACAATCGCCACGCCACGACGATTTTTACCAAAAACTATTGTATTTACCGTTGCACAATCGTGTCACGTCGTTCCACATCGTTGCAATTCGTTGCGACTCGTATCGCTTCGTCGTGAAGATCGCCGCTTTCCGTTTTTTAACTGACCATAGGCGTAAAGACTTACGTAATACCTATTCATCATGAGAGGGGGAGGGGTGAATGAATAGATCATCCCCCTGTTGAATTGTATAAATGACAGATCTACGCCCATGGAACTGACTCAAACAAGTCCGATTGTTCATATGGTGCACTGCCCTATTGTTCCATAAAAAGAATGAAAGGAAATCGTCGCGACATGGCGATAGTTTTGAGCAGTCCCAAAACATTCGTTGCGCTAACACGATTCATGGCGTTCTTCGCGATGCGCAACGGTTCGCAGAACGAATTACAACGACTCGCAACGAACTACAACGACTCGCGACGACTCAAGCGATTTTCTCCACGAATGATAATTCGTTGCGAGTCGCCGTAAAAATCGCCACTATGGGACCACAGCTTTTTTTCTGCCACGATTTTTCTACCGCAATGGTAAAAGACAAAAGAAGGACGAACTGACTCGTCGAACAACGACGAAGAACGAATATTCGTCTCGAGTCGCCGTACAATTCTTCCAAATTCGTTATTAAATCGTGGCTAAATCGAGTCGATTCGTTCTAGTAAATCGTTGCGAGTCGTTGCGAGTCGCCGTGAAAATCGTCAGTATGGGACTGGGCCTTAAGGTGTATATACTGTATAGTACGCATTTTGCGTAGCTGTTACTTATATACCAAAAAAGAGGAAAATATTCCTTGTTAATGGAATACAAGAAGAGGGAAAGATGATCTGAAAAGGAAATGGATATTGAATGGGCACGCAGAGGATGATGGAGGAGTCAGAGGACGGTCGAGAGGAGCAGGCAGGGCTCATCAAGTGCCCATCTCATAAAGGAGGCACTCGTAATGCCGTGTGGCGGGAATGGAAATACACGCGCAATCAATCAACTCCTTTTGTACGTCCAATTGGCTTCATTAGTCAAAGCTACATCAAACAACTTCGTAAAGGTACGGTACAGGAAATTGTGTACGTTAGCTCAACTGATTGATCATTGATATTGTTGAAATAGTACTAGAAAATATGAAGTTTTCATTGCGTCGTCAAAATCCGACCCATAAAATTGCAGAGATGCAGAAATTTCCGCCGGTAAAATGACCTCGCCGCAGATATTGCACATTCCAACATCGAAATATTTAACACGAAACTTGTTTCGCTCGTTTTTCTTCTTTTTTTCATTTTAACTCGGCGAAATATAAATTCGCAAAAGCTGAACACGCATTTTGTATGATGCATATAAACCAGTATCAATCGAGCACCGGCAATGACAATTACACAACATTTCCAGAGAGCAATATCCGCGGTCGTAAAAGAATTCATGAAGACGTGAAATATTAGTTTTTGCAACTTACATTATTATGAACACTATTATTTCAATTTTTGGTTAAAACAAATGTTTGGCAATATCACGCAAGGTCATCCAATACCATTGATATGAAACATGATGTGTGCATATGCAATGCAGTTGACAGCCGTCACATAGGTTTCTTGTTTAGATATCAAACTGATACAAAATCATTGAAATGGATGCATGTCGCTTGTCCAGCAGCTATTCTCAATGATGAGATCGCGCCACAAAAACACAAACAAATCCGAACAGTAGGAGGAAATGACAAGACGACGTCCGTTTTCATAAATCTGTCAAATTAGTTTACGCCGCTAGCTTCACTTGGAATGACGTAGCATCGGAGTTGCTATGGGGGAACTTAGTAACATTGTCCAAATCCTCAAAATCCAATTGGAATTATAGCGGTTCTCTCATACCTTGTTGTGTTCGTATTAACAAAAAAAAAGCATGGGACCGGTTTCGGTTTTTCGAATTTCCTTTTCGTTAAAAAGATATTTACGATTGAAGAGTTCAGATGTTAAATGATTCACTGGATCGCCAAGACCGTGTATAAAGTGAGTGCAATGAGTTAGTGAATATCACTTTGCATTTTTGCTCATTACTCGGCCATATAACGTCCATTGAACTTGAAATGTTCACACAACACCCAGTGGACATATCAGATAACGAAAATATACATTGTGTCAACCACCTCGTCACTTGTTGCACATGTCAACAAAGTTACTAGATCCCTTTAACTTTTCCCCTTTAGGCTTATGGGAAAGCATGTCCTTCCTCACCGTATCACTGTATGGAAAATATAATCATCAAGAAATGCATAAACGTACATTTTAGGACAAGTAATCGCCTTCGGAAGAAGCACATCCCTTTCAATAGGGAAATTAAAACATAAATAATTGTTTGTTTTTTGTTACGCTTCCACCCCGTTGGTTCGGGGGGGCATGACTGTGATAATAATAATTTGACAAACATAATGACAACATATGAGGGGCAAGTCCTTTAACAATAAAGAAAACAATTAAATGTGCCCTATATGATCCGCGTGCCCCCCCCCCCCCTCCCAATCGGTCCGACCACGCTACGCCAATGCGCCAAGGTCTGTTCCCCTTCATTCTTTGAGAATACCTTAATCACACCGATATCATGCGATACATTCGGCTCACTCTTGGGGTGTTTCTGACATTTCCTTTATTGATTTTCTTTTCTGTTTGAGATCTTGATTATCAGATTATTGACAACGATATGCTGGGGAAAACCCTCTCAAAACCTCAACTCAATAAGACAATGTAACCACTTCCGCGTGCATACACGTCATTAGGTATTAGGTATGCATGCGTTTGAAATCAACTTGAATGTGATTTCAAAACGTGACGTGAAGTAATGATATATGCTTGTAACGAATATGCATTTTAAATCAAAGGCTACATTGACGAAGCAGAAGAATTAAAAAAAAAAACTATCCATCGCCGAGTTCGTATGACATGTGAACCCAAATAATCATCTGGACAGACCACATTAGTTGCGTGTCATGCTGGTTGCCCTTATTGTTATCTCCCATTGGGAAAAGGGATGGACGCCACTCCGCTAGCAAAGTTGAGAGCAGGACCGTCAAATTATAATATGTCCGCATTGCTGTACCCTATTTAAATTTCTGCTTGACCAATTGACCCATATTATAGAGAAGGTTTGCAGTGGTTGGTATATACATGTATGAACTTCATTATAACTAGAACACAAAAAGGCGTTTATAAATGGTGACTTGATTGAAAATTCTTGTTTTGTAGTCTTAATTATGCTGCTTTGTATTACTCAATTAGATACATTTCTTCCGATTTGTTTGATTGATGTTTTGATTCTGATCAATACAAATTGCAAGATAATACGGAAAGATTACTAGATCAGCCTTACCTAATTAGGTGACTTTTGGTACGTTAGATTGAAGAACGTTGGATTTTGGGACGTTAAAGGCTAGTAGAATCACAAATAGTATACATACACATATTGTTTCGTGTCGTTGCTATAAATGTATGGTTGTTGAACTGAAACAAAAAATATAGTACTTGTAACGTAACATAATATAATTGATTGCATTGATAAATTATACGTAATTCATAAATGGTTGCAATTTGAAGTAAAAACATGATAAATAAGTACATTAGAAACACGGTAGTTTTGTTGCCACGTGCTACATAATATCATGATAATATAAATATGTTTAACATTAGTCATATTATTTGTTGTTAAAAATGTGGGGGTTGATGAAAGGTTTCCTAGGACCCCGTAGGCTATGGGTTAATGGAGATAACTTGCATTTGTGTCCGTCATTATCAATTGTTTTCGGAAATCAAACAGATGTTTGGATACCGCAGGCCAGTACGAAAATAGTGAAAACACACGACAGTAATTAAAAGGTTACAGTAGGAAAAGGCGGATAATGAAAAAATACTAACATTTTAAGAGACACGTTCAATTCTACATTAGTCAGGTTAGTACTGCTATGGGCTTTTTTGATCCATCGTTCAGACCTGTATTTTACACTTCATAACCTTTTTCCCAAAATCCCAGATAATGACTTTTTTTCTCACGGGCTGGCTTTTAATAATCGAAATGAGTTGAGGACCGGTCCACCACTGACAAATATTGTCCTGATTGTGCTCAGAGAGCAAATAGTCCAATCATTCATGTTTGTTTGCC
Source organism: Echinarachnius parma (assembly GCA_037951105.1). Lineage (NCBI taxonomy): Eukaryota > Metazoa > Echinodermata > Echinoidea > Clypeasteroida > Echinarachniidae > Echinarachnius > Echinarachnius parma. Next base: position 13,634 of record JBAMJV010002872.1, on the reverse strand, counting down.
GCAGGATGCTCCGCAGAGCAAGCAAGAATTGGACGTCCTTGCTGAGGAGACAGCTTTGGGTCACTCAACCTATCGCTGCGTTTACACGTGAATATACATTATATTCGGGTGATCCGCCATTGTACATGTACGATGTGAACGGTTTGGGTATACACCCGCTGAAGAGATAGGTTCGGGCACTAAACCTATATGGGCCATTCTTGGTCACGTGTGTGACCCAAAACATGACAAATTTTGAAATGGGATGCTTATATTTCAGTAAGTATGAGACTATAATGATTTTTACTTCATATGTGACTTGAATATGTTGTAGTCTTTCAAACTTAACACAAAAGATTTTATAAGGATTACGTAACTCAATGTCAGAGGTCAAATGGCATGGGTCACGTGTGTGACTTCGCACGGAGCGCTTTTTTCATAACTAAATTTCATTTGGAAAATTCTTTAAAATATGAATAGCTATAATGTTCATCTTATTACCAGAGAAGTACTATACATTTGTAAGTACAACAATAGCAATGAATGAGAATTATATCAAACCGTTGTTTTTTATAGTACTTAATTATGTGGCAACGTCTGGTCACGTGTGTGACATTTTGGGGTGGTCACGTGTGTGACATGTACAATATGAATGGAAAAATGGGAATTTTATAATAACGGGTTTAGAAAAGAATGAAAGGTTGAATTTTTACAAAGTTGGTATCAACCTGTACAGGAAAGTGAGAAGAATGAGCTTGCCAATTATCCTTTTGATATCTTGATTATTTTCTGAATTATGATTATTAGAAAAATATTGAAATATGTAAATGTATGCAAATGAGTAAAAAAGTTTCATTTTAAACTTCAAATCATGTATTTCATGAAACTTTACACATGGATCATTTCAAAAATGGAACAAAACTACAGAAAAATAAAACTTCAATTTTTCCGAAAAAGTTTCACTTTTCAAAGAATGGCCCATATCAGCATCCACACGTTAATATGCATTATGGTTTGAACGAATCTAATAAAATAAATGTGTGAGATGAATAACGTGGGCTTACATCAAGCAATATCATACTCAAAAATAATAAGTTATAATAACAAGTCTCAGAAATACCAATTATCATAAAACGTTAAAGGGATAGTTGAGTTTTGGTATAGAGGGCGCTACACAAAATAATTTTGTGTGAGATAATGAAAAACTGAGTGTCAAATTCGAAAGAGCATGCAATTTTAATGACAAAATAAACTTTATTTGATCAAAATCGGTTCAGAAATGGCTGAAATATCCATAAACATAACCATTTGTAATAAATGTTGGGCCCCACAAATATTCTATAATTTTGAACCAGCCGTTACAAAAATCTATACAATGCTTCCTCTTTTCAAAAATCTTTAAAAAAAAGGTTTTTAAAGGGATCTAGTAACTTTGTTGACATGTGCAAAAAGTAATGACTGGTTGATACAATACATACTGTTGTTATCTGATATGTCCACAGGGTGTTGTGTGAAAAGTTAAATGGATGTTATATGGCCGAGTAATGAGCAAAAATGCAAAGTGATATTCACTAACTCACTGCACTCACTTTGTACACGGTTTCAAAAATCCAACGGATATTTTATTATCTGAAAACTTCAATCGTACATATCTTTGTAACGAAAGGGAAATTTGAAAAACCGAAACCTGTCCCATGATTTTATTGTTAATACGAATACAACAAGGTATGAGGGAACCGCTAGAATTCAAATTTGATTTTGAAGATTTGGACAATGTTACTATAAGTCCCTTTAAATAGTAGTCGATTATCTCTCTATCTAATGACTATTATTTTCAACAAAACATCACATGCACAATATTTTATTCAAAATGATTGAAACCGATGAGTGTTCATGGAGCGCCCTCTTTTTGCATGGTAACAGGCTTTTTACTTAGTCATTTGTAATGTTTTATTCCTTTTGAGCATGGTAGAGTTATTACTATTAGTTTGTAATGTAATTGTACAGGTTTTGGTTATTATAATTCAGTTTGACCAAAACTGTACTCTCTTTACCAGAACTCAACTATCCCTTTAAACAATGTATTATCGATGTAAAAACGTGTTTTGCAGAAGTTGTGGAGTTTAATGGCCGAATGTTTTGGACTATTTAGCGAATTTTCATTGCATATGCATGTTTAATTATGGTATAATAATGACAATTTAAATTAATGTGGAGGTTGATGCATTGGGAAGTATTAATTAAAGGTCGATTTCCCTTTGGGGAACGATAAAATTACGTTGTCGATATTTAAATTGAAGACTCTCAAACATTTTTGTTTACGATTCTATAAGATGAAAAAGCCACGATAAACGTTAAAAGGTTCTGTCTATTGTAAATCGCGACTTTGATTTGAATAAAAGCTATTCGTTAGGAATGTATTAATGGGAGGTTGATCATAATCATGCATACCGAATGCTGAGAAGGCGAAAACCCTTGGGGAACATTATGTAGTAATTCCCACTAAAAGCATCTTCCAAGAATCTTTGGGGAATTTTTTTTTTTTTCAATCATGACAATTAATACCCGTGGAAATTGATGACATATTACCAGCTCTCTCGCGAGTAATTTGTCAATTGTTGAATTCCAATTCCGCTTTTTTTTCTTCTTCCCACTCCATATCTTTCCACGTAATATGGTCAGAAGTTGAAATTCATTAATCGTTTTTTTACAGATGATTAAAAACTATTTCCCAGGTGATTTGTACATAATTCGGTTCTACATCTATGCATTATTTTTGTTTCGTATCTCCGAAATTAGAGTTCATTGATCATTACCTGACAGGAACGCGGTTTCACCTTGAACTTAACTATCAGGTTAAACATGTCTTTTCGACTGGGTATTTTGTCGCTTGGTCTACGACTTTTTGAGGGTCTACGTCATGGTATACCGAAAGTTCCATTTCCCAACTCCAACATTGGCCAACAGCAATAAATGTAACCCTGTACCCATAATCCTTCCCACCAAACTTAATACTTATCCCAAATCTTAATCCTACGCCTCTGAATTATGATATTTTAATAAGTTAGACAGCGAGTGTTAACCGAACAATAATACAACTTCACACTAGCTGTACATTAATATTACGTATTTTACGTGTTTTGTCAAGTATTTAAATCGAAACTTACATTTTCCCCAAAACAAATCTTTACCAGCACCATCAATAAACCTTACTATTATTATAACGATAATCCCAACCACTAGACTTACTGCTTATCCCTGATCCTAATCCTACCACTCTAAATAATGATATTTTGCTTGTTAAGTAGACAGAAATTTATAAATAAGCAACTGACAGCAAGCTAGTATACAACATGATAATTCCTGACGACGAAACGTCGAGCCCCTCCTACCACCAATCCTAACTATACCGGCGCTGTAGCTCTTATTAGAACTACAAGCTCAAGAAAGAATATCAACACCTGGGGGGTCACACTCATACACAAGTGCTACCCACCCGTGTCCATCAACCTCTGAAATGGACCCTAATGGCGTATCGCACCTTTTCTGAAATGACCCTTTTTTAAGAAAACGTCGAAACCTGTGAACCTGAAAAGGAGACCTCTTTTTAAGGAAAACGTCAACAACGCCGAACCTGTGAACCTGAAAAGGTACCCTTTTTTGGTTTTTGTGCGATCAGTGCTTGAAAAACACCCGTTTTTAAGGAAAACATCGACGACGCCGTATAGCTGAAAAAGACACCCTTTCGACGCTTTTTCTGGACGCGGGTGCGTAGCCAGTCATGTTAGGTGTGACCCAGTCCTCACTCATCCTCCAGTTTGACCAGTGACTATGCGCTGTTGAAATTATCAAAAACATAGGGTTAAAAACCCTCATAAAATTATACAACGTTAAATAGTGGTATTAGATAGCTGGAGAGTAGGTTGATGTTTATATAGCCCGGACCCAACGTCACTCGGAGGAGTTTGGTAATTGACATTTAAGAGCAGTCGATGCATCGCCCATTACCATATGCATGCCAATTCCTGGCCGACCGAAGAATGGCGATATTAGAATAATAGCACTCGGCGCATAGACATAGAGTATTTAAAAGAATAGGAAATATGAATGGGTTTGAAGTGCTTTAGAGAGCTAGAAATGGGCATTTGACTGGAGTGTAAGATACTTCAATCTAAAGAACAGTTTGGGGGAAAACCCTCAAAACTCATAAATGTGAACTGTTTACTTCTCGAGTGAACAGCTAAAGAGCGCTCTGATGATTTGTTGAACTAGCACAGGATTAAAGGGATATGGTAACTTTGTCGACATGTGCAAAAACTGATGAATACTGCAGTTGATAAAATGCGTATTTTTGTGATCTGATTTGTCCACTGAGGAGAATGTGTGGAAATGTCATGTTAACGTTATGTTATCTGGCCGAGTATTGAGCGAAAATGCTAAGTGATATTCGCTACCTCATTGCACTGACTTTGTACACAGTTTTAACTTTCCAGTGGGTAGTTAACAATCCAAACACTGCAATCATAAAAATATTTTTAACGAGAGAGAAATACGTGAAACCAAAGTCTGTCCCATGCTTATATTGGTAATACGAATTCAACAAGGTATGAGAGAACCGCTAGAGTTCCAAGTAAGTTTGGTGGGTTTGTACAACGTTACTAGATCCATTTAAGGGTAATGTCCTTAATAATCATGGACCCTCGCAGTTAAGAATTAGATTAAAGCAGTTCGGAGCTTCGGTCAGTGCCTCCCGTTAACGCCCGCTGGACCTCTGATCGGCGTTAGTAGCCAAACAACATTCAGTTCATGAACTGCGGGTGTTTTCATTACGCAGAAACACGGGGCAGATCTCCTATAGATCGAAATAACACTTAATGTACAAACATGTACTGCATGCCCCTCTGGTATTTGCGTTCTGAAAAAGATTAAATGCCTTGGGTATGAGTGTAAGGTATAGGAAAAAGGAAGGGAGAGAGGGGGAGAGAGAGAGTAAAATAATAACCAATTAAGGCTGTTGACTTATTGATTTTTGGAGGGGTACCTCAGAGTAAAACGAACATTAATACCATTGTAAACATCTCGCCATTAAGTTGTTTTGTCGTACAATTAAGGTTCTTGACATATTGGGATGTGTCGCTTTGATTCCTCGAAGTAAAACAAACACTGACAACATATGAAAAATCTCGTCGTATGAAAGTAAATTTACTCAAATAAACAAAAAGTAACAACATCTTTAATACGCATCACAAGTAATATTGTCTTAAATAATGAGTACATTTAAAAAGGAATGGTAAAATGTGGTCATTGACATCCAGTATAATTAGAAGAACCGTTCCTGTGCCTTTGAGCCCGGCGAAGACAGATCCGACTCGACCCGATCCGACTAGTTTCAGTCGGATTGGCTCTGTGTGCATTACCACACGACTCCGATGTTGCCAGTCGGTAGCCAATCAGGCCCGATTCAACATGCTGAATCTGTCGCGACTGAATCGGACCGACTGTGGCTTTCAGTCGGGTCGGGTCGGATGGGGTCGAGTCGGCTCTGTCAGCGCCGGGCTTTAGTCACAGCTGGCGACACGTATCATGGCTTCTATAGTGCTAGGCCAAAGAGTTACTCATTGGTATGACTCTAGTGGTATTGACCCCACAACCTCCTGTTTAAAATATGTAAACCAAACCACTGAGACGTGTTATGTTGTTTATCTTTCCATCACTGAAATGAGAACATTTAAAAAGTAAATTTCACAATCACAAATGTCTTGGTGGGATGCAAATGTGTTATTTAAAATAATTAGTTTTCTGTAAGTAACGTATCCATTGATTATAAAATGTATAACACAGAATAATATGAAAATAGCATGAATGCTGGTCGAGTCTCGCCCCCATACCAGGATAACCACATTAAAGTATATATCATCTTTATTAAATTCAAACGAATAACATTATGTAAAACATAGAAAAATCTTGATGATCTTTATAATATCAGAATAGGTACAAAAAATGCGTAACGAATTAATTATTTTCTTCCTTTATTTCTTGCAGGCACTTGTCGGCTACAGCGTCCCAACCTACCGAATGTGCACGGCAATGCAATGGTTTAAGGAAATCGGTTTCTCAACACTATACGGAGCACTTCTACTTAAAACTTGGAGGTAAGATCTCACATAAAATCATAATCTTGAATTAGGATAAGAAAATTGCCAACTAATTCGCGTTGAATCCCTTGAAATTGTAACTTGATATTAAACATTTAATATTACTCGAGAAAAATTCGGATGAAAATGTGGAAATACTCGTAAACTGCAAATAAGGACATTGTTCTAGGATCTCTATAAAATTGCCCAGTCCCTTATAGTCATATCCACGTTTTGAGAGTTTTAGTTCACGCGGATTTTGTTTCATGTGTTTAAATGTTATTAGATTACCCTATATGTATCACACAAATAAAATCTAAGTCATCTCTTCAGGAAAACAGGTTTCATAACCGATATTCAATATCACCTGTAATGAAATTACGTGAAACTAGTGAAATACAAGCAAATAGTGAAATCAGTCAGTTTTCAGCTAGTGAAAATTGAGAATTTTTTTTAATTTTTGTAACATTTAATTATGTTTTATAGGTATATGATCGCACACGATTGTATTGTGGTGTCTTGTTAACTTTGACTGTAATACAATTTAAATGGCTATGAAGTTTTAACATAATTAAAGGATATGTAGGAAAACATTACATATTCAACAATATACCAAGGTCTAGAAACGAGTAAACACATTATAAGTTTACCTCGTTTACAGTACATCATTGAATATACTTCGATTTTCCAAACACATAAATATCGATCACTTCATGCTTCCACGTATGTGTGTTTATTTTTAAGATAAGTTTTAGAAACTAACCCACACAAAAAATGTTGTACATGACCATTCAACTTATTTAAAATTGGCAAATTGTAAACGTTATTGTAAAACAAATTGGTCTTTTTTTAAATGTGTCTTTCCGTTTATATATGACATGGTCATACGTTATAATTTAAGATCGAACACACTTTCTTTAAATGTTGTTGTTCACAAACATAACCCATTTTACAACCCAAATTGAAATTGTTGCTTTTTATCGTGACAATCGTATAAAGTTATTTGATTTATAGCTGTTAATTTCCGAAATAGATCAAATAAGTGTTTACAATTCTGAAGAGTAATGAAGTCAACTTTCTTATTAAATGTTATGAATCACCCGTTCATGCTGTTTATTATATTAAAACACAATCATTAATCTTTAAATGAATAGCTCGTGTACGTATTTAATAAGAGAAGTTGTGTCGCTATTGAAGAATAAATTGGCTCTAATGACTGTTACCCTCGGATATTCAGTTATATAACCTTGGTGTTTACAATCAAATTAAATATATTACAAAATATTTCAATGCGTTTATTCGATGTAAAGAGTCTAAGAGATATAAAAGACAATTGTTCTCCGACCAAATTCGGTTATTCATATACCTAAATTACACTTGAAGTACCTGGAAAAGAATATCAAATTTGTATGTGTCGGAGGTGATAAAAAGCGAATGTGTTGCTTTTCTAAATTTATTTGATTTATAGTTCTCGTTGTGCAATATTAAGTATATCTATTGAGATGGAATCCCATTTTCTATGCTCTTTTTAATTCATATGATATATTTCTGGTCAGTTTCTATATCTGTTTAAATTAAATATATATATAGCGTACTTCATGACAAACTATATAAGACTATAATTGTTCTTATCCAATAAAGTGTTTGTTATTCACCAAAAGTTTGTTTTATATCGACATAAAATGTCATTCTAATTGATAACAAGGTTTACATTTCCTGTTGAAAACCGGATGTTGTCTTATATAGCGTTACATGACTTGTATATGAATAAACCAAATGTGGTTGGAGTTTAAACAATATTAATAAGCTATGAATATAATATCTTATTTTTCCACGCAAATGTTATTTATTAGCAAAGCATCTTTTTATTTCGTCGTAAATATGTTTTGAATGGAAACTAGGTTTATGTGACCATTTGACGTGTTTAAGACCGGTTGTATTTCCCTCGTAGAATTGAATGATTTAAAGGTGTTATTCTCAGTTATAATATGAATTATGATTAACGATCTTCGTAAGATATGGACGTGTTAAAGGTATACGTGAAAGCTTTGTTACCATAAATGTGTCAAAACATTGATTTGACGGACAAATTGTAATTCATTGGGACTGTTAATGATTTCAAGAAAAGTATGTGGCAATATCATGTCAAACTAATACAGATTGGACTGTACGCTTTCACCGTTGTTTCAAGAATGTATTGATAATTTCCGATGGAACGTTTGGGATACTGGGTCATTAGACATATATTCACTTGCGAACTTATATTATCACTTGAATTAAATAGAATTGCGATTTGCCCTTCCAGAATGTTACCAAGTACCTTTAAATCTCGTACATCACGAATGTCACGCGCGCGTATTAACTGCTTCAGTACCAATCCTTCACATCCCCATTCAATAATTAACACAGTATGTGTGTGTCTCTGCTACTGGAAGGGTACACTGCTGGACTCGAAGTGAAGCATTGAAACGGCCAGAAGTATGAAAGTATGGAAACGGCAATCAGTCATTGTTACTATCATTAGTAATGCCTCGTGCTCTTCTCATTTAATCGGAGTAATTGTCTTGTCCTTGGGCGAGTAATGGCAGTCATTCCTTTACGCGAGAAAAGTATATTAAAAAATCATTTTGAGGAACGTATATCAATTACTAAGCTTGACGGCTGTAGTCTTTAATAACAGGGTTTTGCCTAATAGTGGTTGCTCTGAGAGACATTGAACATTGGAAAACAAGAGACAAGTCTTTAACTATTTAAGTTATGATATAAGCAAAATAAAACATAATATGTTTTATTTTATTTATATGTTTATCAACGTTATCATAGTTACTAGTATATTGAAATACCAGATTATGTTAAGAAATATCAGATTAGTTTTAAATGCAGCGGATAAATTGTAGGTTGTACATGTTTGTGGCTTAAAATTAGATGGTTTTGCGGAATTTGATGAATTTGCCGGATAACCACATGACTTCTGCCCAAATGATTTTGTTTTCCAATAACGCTCGAAAATGGGATGCAGGGGACTGTAGCCCTATGCGTTGGTCATTCTTAAATACTGACTGACTTTAAACTAGACATTGATTCATTTCGCCTCGAGACGAACATTATATTTAGCTCCCCGGTTGATAATCTCTATTTGATGGCTCTCACCGCTTCTCTTCGGTGTCTGTTTCATGACGTCCCCGGCCTTGGGCTTTGGTTTATAGAGAGATGCCAAGGAATTCTAAAACATGATTTATAGCAGTTAAATTCAAAAACAATAATTAAACTATACTGTATACTTCAAAATGGCGCACCTTTCTCATTGATTGTCATTGTCCTGTCTCAAGTGGTTGCACGACATGTGCTTTTACAAGAAATATTCCGATGTTATAGTTTGTACTTATTTTTACTAATAAACAAAATCATACCCCTTGCCGGTATGTAACCCTAAGTCTAACCCTTATTCTTTCGCAAACTCTAATCCTAAGTGGTAAATTTAACACTAACTCCACAAAAACACGTACCTGACGATTAAGCCTCGGGATCATTGTCGTGTCACGGTCTAAAGTTTGTATAACTTTCAACGCACCTGCAGTTAGAAAAATCTGCAGTAATTCTATCGCTATAATGTCCAACCTAGTTCTTGTATTTTAACATTATTGTAAAACTTTGACAACTTAATGACAATTTTTAGAGCAAGAACTGATCTCGAATGTAATAGAACCTCCTCATCTCCATTCATTAGTAGCGGTTCTCAGAAATCATCGACTTCAAAGGTAGACATAAAATGTTGATTCGTCTTTAGTCTTTATTTGTATCTCATCAGGCTCCTTTCAGTTCCCAGAAGGTGGGCTGATCTTGAGCCTCTTCCGTCACCATTGTTGGGGTTTTGGTTCTCAATCATTATCGCCTTAAAAGATTTGATAAAAGACATTTGATTCGTCTTCATTTCGCATGACTATCACGATCACGGCAGCTCTCTAGTGGCCATTCACCTTGAGTGCCTCGGGCTATACCTGTAAGTAGGCAGAGATGAGTTCGAGAATGTCTTGATGTGCGATTTTATTATTAGCAGGAATCGGAGGCAATTTCGAGACATTTCGAGACATCATTGAGACATTACTTGCGTGTTGATGATTTCTGCATCAGTCTTCATTATTTTAATTGAGCATTGTAACTTTTAACTTGACTATTCTACTGGAAATCAGTCGGGATTGTGTTCCTCCTTGGCTACTAATAATGGCTTTATTCTCCGAGGACGGATCATCGCTCAAGGCCGGTTCCCGAAGTCAAAGATCTGAAGTTAAAACAGTTTAATTATAATCAATGCAATGGTGATATGACATTTGTTATATGTATATTAGGTAAATTAACTCATCGAAGACTATTCACATTATGGTTTAAAATAGATTCTCTATAGACCACATCTTGAGCATAATTCGGGACCATTCCTTTAATAAACACTATGCGAAAAAATCAATATCTCCCATGGAATCCTATGTATACATGAACATAATTATGTTTGCATTTCTGAGCATGAAAGACGATGACTACTATTCTAATATTGATATTGAGTCACAATGCATAATATAATTGCAACATAGAGGAGGACTTCATTATTTTGTTTCAGCACATTCCAAATGCATGAAACGTAACTTATCTCCAATTTAAACATAATTATTGAGACATTTTAAATTACCTGGACACATGGGAAAGGAATCAATACACTGTGATGTTGAAACATCGGTCGAATAACGCTTAAATTATATTGCGAGTATAATTGAGCCCGTCCCATGTGCCGCGTTACAGGTGTAAAAGTTTCTAAGCAAATCAAAACATGCATAAACATACAACCTTATGTTTGGGTTCGGATTGAATACAAACAAACATCTCCACTTACCCATTTTATGCAAGTACAAAGATGGAATTTGCCCACGGGGGTGAATTGACACTTAATCACTCTAATAAAATTTAAAAAACCATGAGCTGTGTTTTCTCTAAGCATACCTCCCTGGGAGTTGACGCGATGATTAAGTTAAAGATGCTCTGGTGCATTATGTTGTTGTATACTATTATAAGCTGTGTTTATGTTACCGCCATAGTATTGCAATGTTCTTCTGATAAGATGTTGTTGTTTTAAATTGATGAAAGAAAATGGGGAGAGGGGGGGGGGGGCGGGGGGGGGGGCAAGGGGGTAGCCCCCATCCCACCTTTACATTTTATGTGATTGTTACACTACCTGCCCCCGCCCCCAATGAAAAAAAAAAAAAAATGTTACCTGCTTGATTTTGCAATGCCGACAGAGTTTTGTATAATCAACCCCCCCCCCCCCCCCGGGGGTTCCCGTAGGCAATGATTTACATTACACCTTTATTTCTTGGAGGGCATCTTGCCCCGCCTCTTCTCTCTCTCCCTTTCTCCCCCTCTTTCCCTCTCTCTCTCTCTGGTAACCGTTTGTTTGGGTTATCCCTGGTTACTTTTCTGCCGTTATGGGGTGGTCACACATAGGCGACGCACGGGGGGACGCACGGCCAGCGCATTGAAAATTTGCAATTTTGGCCAGTGCGTCGTCGTTCGCTAGGTGTGCGTCGTCATTCGTTACTCATGCGTCGAGCGCGCTAGACCAACGCTATGCATTCGCCGTCATGCGTCGAACTCACCTGTGTGCGTCGGGATTTTTTGAGCATGCACAAAAATGTGCGTCGAGCTCGACGCACGATCGTACACGCCGGAAGGACGCCAGACACGCGCAGAGCGCGCTAGACCAACGTCAGACATACGCGGAGCACACGCTGGGCATTCACTATGTATTAAAATGTTTACAGAGGCTGAGGTCTAGCGAACACCTAGCGCACACCTATCTGATCTTATTTTCCAGCTTTTTGAATAATTCTCGAAACGCGGGTACGGCCGTGCGTCGCTTGAGCCTTGACAAAAAGTTGGGCGCAACAACGACGCACTGACCTTATTTTCCAATTTCAATGGCGGGCCGTGTGCGTCCCCCGTGCGTCGGCCTATGTGTGACCGGGCCATTAGCACGAGATTTGAAATTCCCGTCGATCCCTGACCGAGATTCGGTGTCTATATGTTTACAGGTTTCGGCGAGACGATTCGTGGAAATCGCCCGAGACTGTGTCTGGTAAATCCAACAAATAACAATTTACAAACAACGCGACATAATTACGCTATACACATATCCCTGAGAGAGTGTAACAAGCAAAACTGCATTATTCGTTCAAATAATTATTCGCAATCGGGTAACATGAGTCGCTTCTTATCTGTAGTCGTACCATGTAACAAAACATGTGTTCACTTTGAGGCAGATTCAGCTAATTTGGGGGCAAAAATTGCAAATTTCAAGCAAAATACATATATTTTTGTTGTGTTCACTTTGAGGCAGATATCAGCTAATTTGGGGGGCAAAAATTGCAAATTTCAAGCAAAATACATATATTTTTGTTGGAAACCAGAAGGGTGCTTTTCTGACCAAACGATCTCAGCACCCTTCCCCCCGTATGAATACCCATGCACCCTGCCGTTAACTTATAGGCAAAATAATGGGCCAATGATTCCCAAGAAAAGGGTGCAATTTGTACACACAAAAAACAAACGTATTTATATAAATGGCAACGTGTGTACATGTAATTATTTTTCCACGAAGGAAACTTCAATTTCAATTTCATTTTATTTTTATTTTCTAACCACTTACAAAATAAAGAAATACATATTGGAAACAGAGGGATCCACAATCAAAACTTAACTGGTAACTAAACAGGTGGAGCCTGATCCGAAAATTCTCACATGATTTCAAGAATGTTACCATAAGGGCATAGACCCTATGATCCTTTGCCCCCTATACCTCTTCAATTTAAGGGGGCTAATTCTTTCCAGAGGGGGCTGGAGTCGATTGCAAGAATATAAGTTCCTGTCTCTAATTTTTTTAAAGAGCTGTTTTACCCGAAATTGGGCTGGTTTTGATCGACGACGTTTCCAAAACTATAAAGGGAGGGTTAATTGCAGTCCCTATAGCCCCTAGCCCCCCCCCCCCCCCCCCCCACAAAAAAAGAAGAAGAAAAAGTCAGACTTTAACCATACGATTTCGAACGTGCTCATAACAAGAAACGTGTGACTTGAACTTAATGAGATTTCCTATTTAAATGTTTCACATTTCTTTCCCTTTTTCATTATTATAAAAACCGAGGATTTTTCATTTCCCTCCACATTGACGTTATCATCTCAATTTGCAAAGCCATCAACAAGTATTGGTTTACATTTTAATGAACGTTGCCAGATCCTTTCCAGCTATTTCGCGGCATGTTCATTTTGATATCTTCCTTTACTCAGAGCATTTATCCTTGGTATTTATATCATGACAAACAGCAAATACATATTGGACAGTCTATATAGGTGTACGAGAGAGGGTTTTAGGGGCAGCCAGTCACCCCCCCCCCCCCGCCCCCCCCCCCACCATCCTCCTGAGAGTATTACGATCGTGTCCATTACCATTTCTTTGCTTCGAGAAATTTATCCTTTGGTAAT